>JAPKLW010001988.1:108721-128611 GCA_026898455.1 Plectranthus barbatus
GAATCACTCGACCGGATGAAGTGTCGAAGGTGATCCCTCTGGAAAGCGTGTGGGGTGATGCACACGAACTTTCCAAGTCCATTAGCATGGAGACCAGCCATTGCCATCTCCGCCACTTGATAGTCGGCCTCATACTCCGAGTAGAGACCGGACTCACACAGGATTCGGTTCCTGGGTACAAAGAGAGCTGAGGCATGTTCCATGTTTTCTGAAGAGAGGATGTTTGTTTGAAGAGAGGAGAAGGTTAAGCAAAGGTGCGCTGGAAGGTGTACAAAGAGGATCTCAAGACATGCTATTTATAGACCTGGTAGAATCACATCGGGTTACTATTTCTCTTGGAATACGAAGAGCTGCACAGAGAGAATAGTTGTCATATTAAGTGAAGGTCTAATCGGAAATAGTTGGATAAAATGGAGAAGGAGAGTGATGGATTTTATATTCAATATATCGGAGATATAAAGATTGTTGGTACTACGTGGGATTTCTTGACAAGACTATAATCATTATCCGACGTCAAGTGTTCTCTCTGGTGAGATCTCACTTAATTGCTAAGATTTCTGGCTGCTGAATCTTATCACTCAGACGCGGGAGATTTTTGAATCTCTAAAGAGGTGCATTTAATGCGCGCAGATGGCAACATCAAATTAGAACGTGCACATCATCAGCACTCAAGTTCTTGAGAACGTGCGTACTCGCACGACGTGACCACTTAACCCCAGCCGTCGATTGAACTTAAAGAAAGCGCAATCTCTACCGTCGATCTCATTTTTTTTCGAACCTATCTATCTCTCCTCAACACAAATTCAAATCCCTAATCTCTCTGAAACTTTCACATCCTTTTTCTTCAAACCCTCTCCAAAATCCCTTACTCACACTCAAAATTCCCAACCATGGCGACAAATCCCAATTCTCCAAATACCCAAAATCAAGAACCAAGCGATACCGCTCACCCTGAATCATTTCCTACCGAAAACCCAGAAAACCTTATCCCTTCATCCCCATTCCAACCACCCACCTTCATTTTTCCACCCCTTACAGATTCGCCACTGCATGTTCGACATGCACCCGGCTTCACCGGAATCATGAAGAAGAAAGACATTGATGAGTCAGTTTCGTACAGCAGATTGGTGGTTTTGGCTCGGAAAAAGGAGTTATCCAGCCACACGACGGAGCAGAGGCGTCTGGCGCAAATTATGAAAGACAGAATCCTTTATATGCCTCTCGCCATCAAACACATTCCAAAGTGGATTTTGGATCTTTTTAACTTCGAATTATTGGTAAAATATCTTTCTGCTGAGCCTGATCGCTTTCACCCACATATGGTTTCAGAATTTTATGCTAGGGCAGTTATGAATGATGATCAGAAATCGTTCAAAACTTGTGTATATGGAAATTTTGTGGAAGTAAGTGCTGATCTACTTTCGAGGACGTTTGGGCTTCAAAATTATGGGACAAAAATCTCTCAATACAAGGTCAATGATCTTGTTGAGATGGAGAAACGTTGGAATTTATGGAAGAAACCAGGGGAGTTAAAAGACAAGAAAGGGCAGGTGATTACTTTTAAGGTTGCTACACCGATTAACACTCTATCTGATGAGTACAAGCTCCTTGCAGAGATAGTAATCAAGATGCTCCAATGTGACGCCGGTTCCTACTCGGAGCTCTCTGCCAAGAAGTATGTCGTTATGATGGCATTGAACTACAATGTTCAAGGAAATTAGGCAGAATTCTTCTTTGAGCGATGGGCTGAACATGCTCGGAAGAATGACCATATGGCAGTAGATGGAACGTTCTCTTCGAACGTGAATTTTGGGTTAAAAATCAGCAAGTACTTGGAAATGTTGTTCACCAACACAGGAGTTGATCGTGGTGTAAGTCTTCTTCCTACAGACTACATTCCGGCTACAAGGAAAGAGCCCAAACCTGTAAATGTCAGAAATCCTCGTAAGCTGACTGGGAAATCAAATGTGGACAAGGACAAACCCACATCCCCTGAAGAACCTGATGCAGCCACAACGGCAGTTCAAATATTACAGCCGGCTATTCCTATGTCTGCTGAAGAGATCGCTCTACTCCAGACGAATGCTGAGACAGAGCATTGCTTCAAGAATCTCGAGGAGATTGAGAAATTAGGAAATTTACCAGCAGATCAAATCAATGAGATCATGACTGCAAAGGAAGCCGAACAACCTCCACTTGTTCTTGGGGCTATGGCTATGGAAATTCCAACGAAGAAGAGATCTAACATCACCTCTCCTGCAATGAAAGCAAAGAAGAAGATAAGGAGAAAGCTGATTCTAACTTCAGAGCAGGAAGAATTAGAGAAAGCAAACGCTGAGAAGAAGGCTGCTGAAGCTGCAGCAAAGAAGAAAGCCGTTGACACCACAGCAGAAAAGAAGACTATTGAAGTCAAGCTGAGGAAGCTGCTAAAGACAATCCAGATCACATCCCTCTGTCATCCAGATGCGTGAAAGAGCGCATTCAGGGAGTGAGAGAAACAAAGAGAAAGCGTGATGCTCAAAGAAGAGAGCAGGAAAAGAGGCAATACCAGAAATTTATCGCTGAGATGAAGTTCGAAGGGAGAGATAAAGAATTCAAACGAATCAAGACAGCTGCTGAAGAACACAAAGCTCAGAAGAAAGCCGCTCAACTACTAGAATGGGCATTTATGGAAGGAAATGCTGCCAAGAAAGGGAAGGGTATCAAAGATGGAAGGATCACCGTTTCAATTCCCTTAGTTGACGATGAAGGAGCAATAATATCTGAACAAGATGTTATGTCAGACGAAGAGCTTGATGAAGCACTTCGGGCCGGCAGATTTGATAAGGTGGAATCGATTGTGGACTTAGAAAGCAGTTCCGATGAGGAACATCTTATCCGAGGGTCATCCAAACGGCTTCCGTGGAATCCGAACGCAGGTCCTTCTGGAGTCGAGAGAGAATCAGATGACAAGGAAGGAAGTGGTGCTGGAGATGAATCTGCTGAGCAGATTGGACTCATGGAGGAGCACTCCTCATTTACTGAGCACTCATTTGCTGAGCGCGAAGTCTGCTCTCCACAGATTGTTATCGAGGAATCGTCTGCTCCAAATGAGGAAGCAAATTCTGATAAAGGTCCTCACACAGAAGTTCCTTCCGATGCTGAAATAGGAAACTGTGAAATTCTCTCTGCCACTTGCATCTCTGAATCCGATTCTGATGAAGACATCAAAAATGTTTATGATGCAAAAGAATTGAGGAAGATCTCCACAAAAGACAACAATCAACTTCGAATACCATTCAATGGACCTCCTGGTCCTACATTCAAGTTGGGAAGATTTTCTCAGTGGTGTACTGAGACATTATCAGAAGATCAGATAAACTCTAACTTTGAAACTTTTGGACGAGAAATTGAGGAGTTTGTGAATTTGATGGTAGAAAAGGAAATCAAGGAAGTATTCGCTGGAGAGCTGGAAAAAGGAGTTGAAGGAGATAGACTAAAACAAGAGCTCAGGAGATGGAAGAAATATAATTACATTTCGAGAGAGCTTTGCTTAGAAGAACGAGAAATGCTGATGGAATGGAAAGGTCTAAGCTTTTGGAGACACGAGGAGTAATGGGCAAATAATTGGATGGATCAATCCCCCTGTTCCAAACAGTATAGTGATAAGGCCGTTATAGCCAGGATCCAGGCCATTAAAGCTCATCGGCTGACATCTTCTTCACATTCCTTGCCAAAATCTACATTTGCTCCGGATGGGCTGTCTGACAATCACATTCAACTATCTAAGTGTCAAGCCCGAGCAACTGCTGAATACAAGAAATGCCAAGCTGAACTTGTGAAGTTCGAAGAAACAAAGTTACAAGCTAGGTTAGCTGCGATTCGTGTGGCAGAAGAGCGCAACGCTCAAAGGCTTGAGATTGTATCATACCGGAACAGAGAGGAGGATTTGCGGGCTTATATGTTAGCACATTCACTAGAAGAAGCATGGAAGCTAGAGGAAGCTGCCATTGCCGCTGCTGAAGCAGAATATTTAAAGGAGATCGAGGACGGAATCTATTTGCTAGCTACTGCCAATAGAGCTGATACTGCTGAAACAGTAAGCACAGAAGTAGTCATGGAAGAAATCTCCACTTCCACTGCCAAGAGTCAAGCAATCATCGTTCCTACTACTTCATCCTTCTTTGCTACTCCGGTTAGCTCTCTCCACTTTCCAACATATTTGAACTCCGTAGTTCAAATGGCCGTTCAAAGTGCTGTATCCACCATATCTGAGAGAATGGTAATAGAAGCCACGGACATACGAAGAGAGATTGCGGTAGTCAAATCAAATGTTGATACCGTAACGGCCAGGGTGAATTCAGTCGAGTCCAATGTTTCCTCTGTCAAGGCTACTGTGCAGGAAGTCAAGGAAGATAAAGCAGAGCATAAGCAGCAGGTAGAGAATAAGGTTAATTCTTTTTCCTCCAGATTTTTGGATGCAATCAAAGAGGGGGAAGCAAAGAGGATTGCTGAGGCTGCTGAGAGGAAGAAAGCAAAAGAAGCTAGAGCTGCTGCCAAGGAAGAGAAGAGGAAAGCTCTTGAGGAACTAAAGCAAAAGGAAACAGAGCTGAAAATCAAGATGCTCGAAGAGGAAAATGAGAGAATTGCTAAGGATCTTGAGTTAGAAGCCTCTGAACGAGCAGCTGCGAAGGAGTTTTTGGACTCATTTGTGCAGATGGCATCAAACAAATTCGACGAATTGGAGAAACTAAAGAAGCCTGCTCCAGATTCCTGACTACATTCCGTTCTGGTATTTTGGCTTGTCTCTGTCTATCATTTTCATTGTACATGTAATGCATTTATCATATGAATGAAAATTGATCAGACTGAGACAACCTCTCATTGTCAATCTCTGATTTTCACTGCGTGTTCCTAGTTGAAATACACTATTTGTGTATTCAAAAGCTATTAATTCTTGGGTGCTAATCATTCTAGCACAACATTTATGTGATTAATCGAGAAATATTTCCCAGCATTTATTGAGGGGGAATCCCAGCATTTATTGAGGGGGAATGTCATTTTTTTTAATCTGCTAGAACTAAGATGGATAAACTCTGTGTTAGATTGCTAGGTTAGCATAGTCTTGTAAACACAGACATTCTTCCTCTTAGCTTTAGCAAATGATAGTAAGCTTTGATCGCACCAAAAAGGGGGAAATTGTTGGAAAATTATTCCTAAAATCTCCTTTAGGAGTTATCTGTAAAAAGGTTTTGTTGAATCAAACCTTAGCATGTGGTCGATCATTTGCTGAATTCTAGATAGTCTAGCATATCTTGTAATGTCCTGTATAGGTCATATATTGAGTTGTAATAGACTAGTTTGCTAGAAGGTTTCCAGCAGACATCGGAGAATGTCGTTTGCTAGAAGTCAGATGATAGCAGAATGCTAAGGAATTAGCATTTGCTGACATTCAACAAACTGCTAAAGACGCTAGCAGATGGAAGTCAAAAGGAACCAAAAGTCAGCGGAAGTTGCAACAACAGACTACACATCTAGCATATAGCCAAGGATATTCATCTAGCATATTGTGCTAAAAGATCCTACCAAAGCAAGACAGTCAAAGACTGAAGCGTTACTCCCGTTCTGACAAAAGTACACTCAAAGGACGAGACTTTCCCGAAGTAGTTCGGAAAGTACAGATCAATGCCAAAAGCGACTGCACAAGTCAATTCACTCTCGGACAAAAGAGCCGTTGTGTCTAACGGATATGGAGATTCAAGATTTGAATCTCCACCTATAAAAGGCAGATCCAAAAGTGAAAATCACTACTGCTTCGATCACTACTGTTATTCGCAAACATCCTAAGAGTGAGATTCCTTTGACAAAGCGAACAAGTGAAAAGTAGTCAATTGAGAGCCCGTGATAAAGAGTATTCAAAGCTCTCAACAACCAAAAGTGTCTCTCATTGATTTACTGACACTCCATTGAAGAGATTCTTGATTGCACTCAAGATTCTTCAATCATTGGGTAATCTTTCTTTTCTGAAAGATTCCAACAGTCGAACACCTAAAAAAGGTCTAGACTAAGACGGGCGTTTAGCCGCATCCGAAGAAAAGTCAGGAAGTGACTATAAAACTTCCAAAGTAGGAAAGGCAAGTGTTTCGAAGGTGTGCCCTTGACTCAGTCAGACCTACATCTAAGGAGCTCAGATTATTGGAGGATAGCTGTCAAGTAGCCAGACCGAAAGTTCACTGCCTACTTAACGGAAAAGGCGAATCCTTGTAATCTGTATACTTACTTAGTGAATTCTTAGCGTTTCGGCTAAGGAGTGGACGTAGATCTATTTGGATCGAACCACTATAAACATTGTGTTTCTTTACTGTTTTATTACGTTCGAGATTTTAAACCTAGCAAGCATATTGCTAGCGTATAGCTGAAGAAACCTTAATCTATACTTGAGTTTGAATAATCTTTGAAGGAAAACATAAGTGCAAGTGACGATTAATTATTCCGCTGCATTTTGTGCTTCTGTCTAAGCACGATGACTCTGATATTTAAGGATCAACAAAGTCCCACCTGAAATGAAATCATCGTGGAAGCAATCTTACGTTTAAGCAAAAAAAAAGTAATTTTTACATTTTTTTTCAGCGAGTCTTTCTCTCTAAGTTGTATTAATTTATGTAACTAAACTGTTCAAAAATCTTTATATTCTATGTATTTCTTTTATTTTATAATTTTTCTTTGAATCTACACAAAATCATGATTATTTCTTCTGTGGTTGCAATTCATCCAAATTTCAAGGCTCACTTGAAATGAAATCATTGTGTAAACATACTTACATTTTAGAAAAAAATTTCACAAACTTGAAATAAAATTAAATGGATTGAACTGCAATGAATTTCAGTATTTTTTCACTAAACTGCGAGTCTTTCTATTTAAGATTATTTAAATTTATGCAACTAAATTGTTCAAAAATATTCCTTGAAAAAAAAAGATTTCTTATCTAAAATAAAAAAAATTTCATTCAGATTTTCAAGAAAGTATTGTGAAAATTAATTTATAGAAGTGATCAAGAAATTAGGAGCACTATTGAGAGGAGGAGAAAATTAAAAAAAAAGAATTTAAAGTTAATTTATAAAAATTATTTGAAGAAATAGAATATGTTTATCGTAGAATTTAAGTACTTTTCAAATACGTTTCGAAATCAAGACAAACAAACTGGAAGAATAAGAAGAAAAAAATTATTAATTAATTTACGATATAGTTGTACTCTTTGTATTGCGATACCACAACATATTAGAATAAATTTAGCATTTCAATAGACTTAGTAGTCTCTTAAAACTTAAAAAAAAAATATAATATTTTTAATAATATTTAATATAATAATTTCGTGCAACGCACGGGTGAAATACTTAATATAGATAATAGAAAAAACGTATTGTAAAATCTAATGTAAAAGTCATGTGAATTCATTCCTTCATTTTTTTTAAAGCTCAATTTTAATACCAGTTCTAATATATATATATTTATATAGAGCACATGGTGCAGCAGAATTGTGTATGCTTTATTGAGCTGAAGCTGCCATCAAATATTGAGGCCAATTCTCATCCGACAGCTCCTTTCAAGAACCTCATACATAAATTGTAGCAACCAGCCACATGGATATGGACTATGGAGTTAAATGCATCACATCAATCCAGTCTCTGAAATCAAATAGTAAAATATTAAATTGGGCAAATACAATCTTCAATATTCAATGTAAAACAATCCACATAAGACTTTTCTTTTTTTTTTTAAAGGAAGTAATCTTATGTCTCCTTGTTTGTTATTATTGTTTTTTTTTTTCAAGTTAGTACCATTTTAAAGTGTTTCTAAATTAGCTCTAATATGTTCATATTTATAAATTCTATTAGGATAATTATTGAGTTGTAATAGAGTTGATCAAGATAAACAGGTATCGGAAACAAACCCACCAGTTAGGATTACGCAAGGAATGTTAAAAAACTGGCTATCAATTTAGAGGAACTGACTACCAGTTTACGAAACTCACATTTAGAGAACTAACTGAAGTCACCAGCAGGGACGACACCACTATACAAACCTAAATCACGTTCAGAGACAAAGAGAACAAGTTAGAGGAATTCTTTACAAACCAGACTTTAAGAACGAATATTCCTTAAAATCTGAAGATCTCTAAACAAGTTGTGATTCATCGGATTGGCAGAGCCGTTCTGACACAAAATTGCAAAGTCAACATCACTACAAAAAAATGGTCTATAATGGCGACAAAAGTTGTGACTATAGATATGAATTTTGTCACTATAGCATTTTAGTGACAATATTATATGTCGTCACAATGTCGTGGCTACTGAATAATGGCTAAAAGGTTTAGCCACAAGCTACGATAGTTGTCACTATTGCTCTGTTTATTGTGACACCAATTTTCATCACTAATTCACTATTAATTAGTTACAAATTATAATCGTCACTAAATTATCATTATATGGCCACACAAATGTGTTGTCACTAAATAAACATGTTTTAGCCACAACACTAATTATCACAAAATATTATTATTTAGTAGCATAATTTGTCGTCATTAAAATATCATAATATAGTCACACATATGTGTTGTCACTAAATAAACACATTTTAGCCACAACAATAATTATCACAATCATAAAACTTAGTAAACATAATTTATTGTCACTAAAACATCGAGCCTGATGACCAAATCATCTGAATCCACCTACACCGCACGATCTGCACCTAACCGTCGGCCTAGCCACCACCGAGCCGCAACCAATGCACTAAAGTCATCTATCTACCAACCGCGCAATGCACGAACCACACCAAGTCCGCCACAAGCAAGCCACCGCCTTGAGCCATCGACCAACCACTACTAGCCTGCCTCCACAAGCTACAACCAACCGCCATCGAACCGCACTACACCAAGAGTAATCAGGACCACCGAGCCGTCACCGCACCACCCTACCAATAATTAGACCCTGCACATAGTTATAGAAAAAATTAAAATTTTATGTGTCCTTTATGATTCAAACCCTATACCTCTTAGTTCAATCCGTTCTATCCATCCATTGCACTAAGTGTTTGATTGTTAATATTTTGGATAATTAATATATATATGTAAGGTAATGATGATTATCTATCTAAACTTTATAAATTTGTGGAATTCTATTTCACACTTTATAAATTAAATTTTTGACAATTTTATAAATTAAAAAACTACTACCATATCAGAGAATTCTAAGAAATAAAAGTAAAATATATATATTGGTATTATACAAAAAAACTACTACATAATATTTACTTTTACTTTAATATTTAGAATTTACCGAAGTGATATTAGTTATTTAATTTATAAGATTAGTAAGATTTATATCTGAATAAAAAATAAGTTTTGATAAAAATATTATAACGTAAAATTTTAATTTATATTAAAAATAAATTTTACATAATATGTAACTGAAAATTATAATTTAATTAAGTAATTTAAAACTTATGCATTATTCTATATTTTGATTACGTAATTAACTCATTACAAATCATAATCTAATTACGTGTAATTATTTAAATTACATTATTAAATTTTTAATATGAGATTTGTATTTTAACTTAATTACACATTTTAAATTTAATCACCTTTAATTAGAATTTAAATAGTAATATAATCTTCAATCATAATTTAAATGTGATTAAATTTAAATTTTTATTAATCTATATTACTTAAATACAAATACTTATATAACTTAATTACTGAAATGTATAAAGTCAATATTAATTGTTATTTATATGACTTTATAAATTTGCAAGTATAAAATAGAATTTCATAAATTTTTAAGAGTTTGAGATATTACATTATCAAAAACCAATTGATGGCTTGTAAAAGTCATTAATAATAAACTAGTGGGGTTTATTAGATTTCAAAATTTAGCTAAAACATCATCAAAAATGTTATTGTTGTCAAATTTGGTGATAATATATTTAATTTGTTGTGATAAATTGGAATATTGCCACCAGAAAAAAATTTGTTACAAAAAAAATTATTGTCACTGGCTTTAGTGACGGTAAATACCAACATCATATGAACTTGTTCCACATTTTTTTTAAAAATTGTGATGAAAATTTTTGTTGTAGCTAAAAAGTATTTTTAGTTACAAAAATGTTATTTTCACTAACATTAGTGACAATAAATATTAACAACTTATGAAATTGTCACAGATTATATTTTTTGTGACTAGAAAATTTATTGTTGCTATAGATATATGTTTAGTGACAAAAATATTATTATCACCAACTTTAGTGATAATAAATACTCGCTGCTAATAAAATTGTCACAAATTATATGTTTTGTGACGAAAGAATTTATTATTGCTATACATATATGTTTAGCGACAAAAATATTATTGTCACTAAAGCGACAAAAATATTATTGTCACTAACTTTAGTGACAATAAATACTCGCAACAAATAAAATTGTCACAAATTATATTTTTTGTGACAAAATGCATAATTGTTACTATAAATGTATTTTTAGCCACTAAAATTTAAATGTAACTAACATTATTGTCACTACAAGTAGTTTTTTTTGTAGTGCATCCAGTGTCTGGAAAGTAGGAGCAACTGTAGAACTTCAGGAAAAACATCATATCTACTGCAGAAAAGAGAGACGCCGGATTTGACTCATCCAAAATGTATCTCAATGACTCTTATTTCAAACTTCTCTCACCTCGCCTATAAATAGACGAAGTGCCCCGGAAAAGAAGACTATTAAATTACAAAACATCCGAAACTCTGCTAAAATTCAAACTCAAAGCTTTCAAAGTTCAAGGCTACAATCTAGCTTACCGTGTGCCATCTTTGGACGTGAGACTCGTTGCTCTCGTGTTCTTACTTTCTAAGTAAGAATACAATAGCCATTGCATATCTCCGATAGTGACTATCACGGGCTTTTAGCCACAAGCTTGACAGTTCATGGAAGAACTCTAAAAGTTCTTAAGGACCAGAAGAAGGTTGCGTGGTGTGCCCACGCAGTTCTGAAGAAGGGGGATGAAGCAGAGGGTTGGACAAGTGAACTGGTGGACTTTCACCAGCTAGCGATAGATTGCGAGACCTTGTTGTAATCCGAAGCTTAGTGATCTTCATACTACCAGTCTGAAGAGAGGACGTAGGACTTTTGTGTCCGAACCTATGTAAATCCTTTACACTTTTTTACTTTACTTTCTTACTTGCTTAGATTTTAAAACTCAACACATTATAAGTATTGATGTATATCTGAACCTGATTTATCTTTCAAACTCGCTAATTATTAAGTTTTAGAAACACAAAATGGTTAGGAACTACCAGTTTATGAAGTGCAAATTTGTAAATATTTCCCTGTGCAAATTAACTCAGATTCGGGACCAACTTGTGGTAGTTGCAGGCAGGTTATAGTGTTTTTTAATTTTTTTTAATAAATTTAGGACACATTATTTAAATTGAAAAACATATTCTTACTATTATTAAAATTCATGATTAATAATTTTATAGAAAATACTCCAAAAAAATTGAAATACATTGATACAGAACTTCCTTCTATAATCTCTGTTAGAAAAGTAATGTGTTGTTACTGTGGTCAATGTTGTTACTGTTACATTGCAGTTATAATAGCCTAGTTAATTCCCATCATCCCATGATCTTATTTTCATTATGAGTCATTAGGTATTATAGTTAGTGGTCATTTATTTGAGTTGTAATCCTTTATATATATTTATAAATCCCAACACCAAATCATAGAGAGAGTTTGAGTCAATCAATCAAATGCACAAAATATTTTCTCCCTAGCCCAGTGCTCCAGCATATCTTCAGAAACATAACCAACATTTGGTATCTAGAGCAAGAAGATTCTATTCGGCCTGAAAAGAATTGATGGCTGCAACCTCAATGTCGACTTCTCATCTAATCCCAGAGTTTGATGGCGAAGACTACGACTTTCGGTTCATAAAAATGAAGACCATTTCCCAATCTCTTAATCTATGGGATTGTAGAAAAAGGCTTTGAAGAAGCTGTTGCTGCAAATGGCGATGACAACCAGGATGAGAACAGCACGAAGATGCTGGAGCAATCAAGGCAAGCTGATGTAAGTGCTCTTTCCATAATTCAAAGAGCTGTCACCAAAGAAATTTTTCCAAGAATCATGCGAGCCGACACCACCAAAGAAGCATGGGAAATTCTAAAAGATAAATTTCAAGGAGATGCCAAAATACGAGCTATTAAACTCCAAGCATTGCAGAAAGAGCTCGAGAACGTGAAGATGAATGAGAGCGAAACATTGATGGAGTTCTCAACCAAGTTTCTTGACTTGGTCAACCAAATGAAGTCACTTGGTGAAGATGTCAATGACAAGAGAATGGTGGAGAAAATTCTTATTTCTTTCCCCGACAAGTTTGATCCCATCGTTGTTGTCATTGAAGAAACGAAGAATCTCTCCACTATCAACATTCAATAAGTCATGGCGTTCGTCAAATCATTTGAGCAAAGATTGCTGCGACACTCCGAGAAATCAGTTGAGAGTGCATTCCAATCAAAGCTCACCATCAAAAATCAATCAAGAAATCATGATGATTCAAGAGGAAGAGGTAAACTTTATACTTCTTTATCTTGCAAAATTTGTAATAGATTTGGCCATGTGGAGAAAGATTATTGGTTTAAAGATAAACCAAAGTGCAAGAAATGTAGCCGATTTGGTCATCTAGCCAAAGATTGCAGAACTAGGGACATTCAACAAGCAAAGCCAATGTAGATCTGTCAAGAAGCCCAAGAGACATATGGAACATGTTGGGAAAATTATCTAAGTTTCCCTTCCCCAGTTGATAGCTTAGATCTTTGATTTGGTGTTTAAGTGTTTTGGTGCATCAAATCCTAAGTCCAACCAGCGTCAGTGTTGTCTCTAGATAGCTCTAGTTCTCAAAATGTAAAGTCCTGTTTAGGTCTTTTGAGTTGTAAGTCGTAGCTGATCAAGACTCATGCTGACACTGTTCATCAGCATGAGAATCTCTTACCTGGTGAAGGATTTCACCAGCAGACGACTGACAGACCCATGCTGACACTGTTCATCAGCATGGAGTCAAGAGCTAATGACTGGCTACTGTTCACCAGTTGGAAGGATTTCACCAGCAGGAGGCTGACAAATCCTACCAGCAGAATACGTGTTCTGGCTGACACTATTCACCAGCGGTGAAGCCACCAGTCATGAGAGATTCCAAGAGTTAACATCCAGACAAATTGGTAGACTAAGATTGTGCAAACGCTAAGTCACCAGCAGAGACTGCCAGCACAAGATCACCAGTATGTTCTACCAGTCGGAGGTTACCAGCAGAATTGAAGATTCGCTCTCCCAGAGTCTTAGAGACAAAAAGAAGATTCGTCTGAGGAATATACTGACAAAGTATGACTTTAAGGGAGGATACCTTAAAGTCTATCAGTTCAAGACACCAGTTGTGATTCCTCGTACTGACGAAATAATGCCGTTCTGACACAAAGAGGTCTGTGTCAGAAAAAGCAGACACAGGTATGGCGTTTTTCCTGAAATTCCTACCTGCCGCCGTCTGAAGTACATCCGAGGACAGAGACCCATTCCGGATGTGTCCAAACGGCTAGAATTTTAAATGAGATCCTGCGTCTATAAATAGGTTGGAATCACCAACATTTAAGACGCTTGCATCCTGAACATTCAATACTCTCCAACTACCGAAAGAACGAACATTCATTGCAAGCAAGCAAGCATCTTTCGAGGCTTTCTTTAAAGCTTTTCCGTGTGTTGATATCTTTCAAACACGAGACTTCAAGCTTCCTGCTTGTAAGTTTAGACCTCACTTGGTGTTCTTTCTCTTTCTGAGGAAGAACATAGCAGCTCTAGAGCCAGCCAGCTCTTGAGTTATTACGGGCAGTTTGCCGTAGAGGATTTACGTTCTTGGGAGAACTCAACACCCAACCAGTCAGAGGAGGAGGCTGAAGTGACGTGCTCGCACTCCATCCATCTGACGAGAGTTGAAGAAGGACAAGGACCGGGAGCGGTTGATCCAGTGGACTGGTAGACGGGGCATTTACCAGCTGGAGATAGATCGTAGGAACTTTGTACCGGATTACTCTTATAGTGAATTTCCAGTGAGTCGACTGGAGAGTGGACGTAGATCAGTTGATCGAACCACTATAAAAATCCTTTGCCTTTATCTGCTTTCAGTATTTAAATTTGTATTTGAAACCCAGCACTCAAGTGCTGGTGTATATCTGAAAAATGATAACTGTGCAAACTAGGCTTAAAATATTCTAAGTGTTGAGCTATCAGCTGACCAGCCAGTCAGCCAGTCAGCTAAGCAACCAGCAGGACAGAGTGCAAGTTAGACTTATAAGTTCAATATTTCCGCTGCGTAACGTTATACACTCTGATAAACCGGGACCAACAAGTGGTATCAGAGCCAGGTTGATCCTACCATTTACCGAGGAATCATTGGATCACTTCTCTATCTCACAGCCAGCAGACCCGACATTTCTTATTCAGCCGGAGTGTGTGCCAGATTTCAAGCAAATCCGAAGAAGTCACACATGGAAGCTGCCAAGAGGATAGTGAAATATCTGAAGGGGACTGAATCTCTTGGAATATGGTATCCCATGAATGATGAGCTTACACTCATTGGATATTCAGATTCAGACTTCGCTGGATGCCGTATTGACCGAAAGAGTACCAGTGGTACGTGTCAGTTTCTAGGACACAAGCTGATCAGTTGGTTCAGCAAGAAGCAGCACTCAGTTGCTACATCTACCACTGAGGCTGAATATGTTGCCGCTGCCAGTTGCTGTGCTCAAATAATTTGGATCAAGCAACAACTGGAGGATTATGAAGTGGACACTGGCTGTGTTCCAATCTATTGCGACAACAACAGTGCTATGTGCATCACGAAGAATCCGGTTCATCACTCCAGAACCAAGCACATAGATATTCGACATCACTTCATTCGTGATCATGTCGAGAAGAAGGATGTCAGCGTGGACTATATCAGAACTGAAGATCAACTGGCTGACATCTTCACCAAGCCACTGCCAGAAGCAAGATTCAAGGAGTTGTGCATCAAACTCGGTCTTATGGAGATTGATGTGAGCCCCAATGATGAGGAAGAATGAGTCCCAGCTCTCATTCTGTTCTTGATCTTCTGGAGGACGCTGATTACGACTAAGTCCAAGCTCTTAGTTGTTTCTACTCAAGTGGTATCTCTATCTAACAAGTGGTGTCTACTGGCGGAATCTTGCCAGCATAGGCCATCAGTTGAAGCGAAATTGGGTCCCAGCTCCCAATTCCAAGAGAAGAGAAGATTATGCGGAATAAAATTGAGTCCAAGCGCTCAATTTTCCATCTTTCCAGTTGCCAGCTGATAACTGATGGAAGTCTGCCAGCAGCAAGTACTATCAGCAAGTGGTATCAGTTGCTAACTGATGAAGAGGCCAACCAGTTAGGGGGAAGTATGCGACTGGTATGTGCTAGTGATGACCAGTCTTGCCAGCTGTCTCAGAAAAGGCGGGATTGTTCAAATCCAAGTAGCGTGTACAGCCCTCAGAATTTAATGCGGCATTTAATGCCACATTTAATGCGCACAGTGTCTGCGCAGTCCGACGTTTGGTTGCCACCAATCGCTGAGCGCCACGTCAGCTACACGACGTAGCCCACGTCAGCACGACCGCGCACGACGCACAGGGAACCGGGCCTGCTGATGACCGTCGATCCCCGCTTGCTGAGCGTCAATCTTGATCGTCTGATCCTGCATGGACTTGGGTATAAATACCCGATGCCTTTCGACGGAAAAACCTTTTTACGATCATTCAATTTCAGAAACCCTACTCTCTCAAGCTTTTCTTAAGATTTCTTCTGAAATTATGGCTTCATCTTCCCGACAACCAGATGTCAACCCACCATCTACATCTTCTTCGTCTGGTTCACCAGACTTACCTGTTGCAGAAGCCCACATGCCGACTTACACTGGCATCACACAGATGGACGATATAGACTACACTCTTCCATTCGCCCGCCTGGTTCAGTTGAACAAACCAGCGACCAGGGCTCAACTCTCGAACGCGCAAATCAGGGCGGCGCAAGTTCAGAAAGAAAAAATTCTGAACGAGAAGCTGGCGCGCAAGAATTTTGGAGCGGAGTTGATCGAGATGATCGACCGGGAAGGCCTTCGACAATATCTGACGGCAAGACCCGAGACCTTCCATCCGCATATGGTGGCGGAGTTCTATGCACGGGCCGTGATTGCTGACGGAAGGAAGTCCTTCACCACTTCCGTCTTCGGCCATATGATCACTGTCAGCGCCGAATACCTCGCCGACTTGTTCGGATTGAGGAACGAGGGAATGGAGATAGCCACCTACTTCCACAACGATGTAGAGGAGTTCAGGAGGCGGTGGGCTCAGTGGAAGAGGGAGGGGGTGACGAGTTTTCGCACTGGAATGCGGAAGTCGGAGATGGACGACTGGTGGCAGATGGTGTGCGACATCGTCGTCAGGATGCTGCAGTGCGAAGTTGGCTCATATGCTGAGTTGAGCCTGCGCAAATTCTCCGTGATGTGCGCGCTGGTGGATGGAGTGGAAGGGAACTGGGCCGAGTTCTTTTTCGGGAGACTGCTGGAGAATGTTGATCGCAACATCAACATTCCAATTGATGGGACGTTCACTCACTCCGTATCCTTTGGGCTGCGGATCAGCCATATTTTGGAGATGGAGATTGGAGATGGAGTGGACCAGGGGGAGCAACTGGTGAGTTCGGATTTCATTCCGCCCACCAAGGAGCAGGCAAAGCTGCCCCGCCCTGACTACCATAAGCCGCGGAGGCTGAAGGGAAAGACAGCAGTCGACCCAGCTGAGGTTGTTTCTGAGGAGGACTCAGAAGACCTGGGAGAGCAAGTGCCAGCTGTGGCTCTCCCGCTGACAGCTGAGGCAAGGGCAGCGCTGAAGAGGAAGATGGAGACGGAGTCTCTCTTCGAGACCATGGAAGGCGCGGTGGCTGAGGCGACTGGTATTCACCCACGAGACGTACAACTTGTACCAGTCACCAAGAAGCCTACCCACAAGAAGTCCAAGACTTCCCAGCACCAGCAGCCACCATCAGCTGTGGCATATCACCCCGAGTCTGGGAAAATCTCCATCCCAGTTAAGCGCAATATTTTGGGCCTGACTGAGGAGGAGACGCTAGAGAAGATGACTCGCAAGCGCAAGCGAGTCATGACCAAGGCGCAGAAGGCTGAGAAGCACGCCAAGATGGCAAGGAGTGCTTCCTTGGTGAGGAAGAAGCAGGCCAAGTCAAGGCTCCGGGCTCTGCTGGCGAAGCAGAAGAAAGAGGCGGAGCTGGCAGCCAGGGATGAGAGGTTTGCCAAAATCAAGGCCGAGACAGAGGCCAGGCGCCAGGCAGAGCTGGCAGAACAGATGAGACTGGCGGCCAAGGGCAAAGGAAAAGCGCTCAAAATCTCAAGTGCCGGCCGATCAGCACCAGCCCCACCAGGCGAGCTCCATCCTGAAGAAACATTTGAACAACTGCTGGTAATGGGTGCTGACGAAGACATAATGTCTATCGTAGACCAGTACCAGGAGAAAGAGGAAACTACTGGTGGAGGTGAGGACGTCCCACTGGCTGCGCAAGGGGAAGCCAGTGGAGGAGCTGCAGTAGACCCACTGGCCGCGCAAGGGGGTGCCAGTGGAGGAGAAGAAGAGCGGGCGATCACCCCGGTACAACTGGCGAGCTTCTCGGATGTCAGTTCTGAATCCGAGGATGAAGAGGAACCAAGGGCTGAGGAGCCAGAGCAGGAGCCAGCTACGGAGGTGGTGCATCACTCAATGGTGCAGAGGATGGAGCCAAGGGATCTGTTCCCAGACATTGATGATAAGGCTCATCATCCTGCAGTCGCCCCCGATCCACAGATGCCTCGACATCAACTTCCGGGCGACCAGCAGCATTCCCTACACCACCAGTTAGGCGTGCACGAACTGAAAGGCGCCCTTATATGCTCTGCATCCAAGAGCATCAACTGGTTGATGAGGATACCTTCCAGGCTCGAGTGACAGGGGTGCACCGGTGGGAGCAGCGCGGGGAGATGGCATTTCATAATTCAAGAGTGCCAGAGCCATCTGCATTCAACATCATACCTTTCAGCGGACTCCCCCACCAGTCGGTATATGCCTCCAGAATCACTGACTGGTGCCTGCCCCTGCAGCCAGTGGAATATTACAACTCCACTCTCTATGAGTATGCTGAGAACATCACGGTGGAGGTGGAAAATGCCGTCAATGACGAGATAATATCCAGCTACCGTAGACTCTGGAGGGTGGATCCGGAACTATGTCTGGAGTTCCGGAGATGGCGGACTTTTGATATATGCCAGCGCCTGCTGACTGTGGAGAAGCGGGCGGTTCTCTATGCCAGGCTGGGTCTTGGCTACTGGAGAGCGGAGGAGGAGTGGGCTAATGCTTTCATGGGCACCGATCCTGAATGCCCCCAGCAGCTGTCTACAAGGAGGATCCAGCGCCGCTTGCTGAAGATTGCAGAGTATAGGCAGCTGACTGGAAGCTCCGGCCTCCCGCCACGGCAAAAGGTCAAGTTACCTTTCCTCCAGTTCCGAGTCAGCAGTCGGGGGTACCAGCTGACGTACGCGCTCCGACGCCTCAAAGTGCTGGTTACCCTCCCAAGGATCCCTCCCTATCATGCTATCCTGTTCGACATGGCTGCCTGCGCCTTGCTGGTAGACCATATTGTGGAGGAGGATCCTTCTCGTGGTTTGTGGCTGACCCTTGCCGTCCCTCCTGTTCCTATTGTCTCGGGCGATCTAGTCCCTGATTCTATGGACTGGCAAGTGGTGGAATTCACAGCCCCACTCGTTTTTGAAGAAGTCCAGCCAGCTCCAGCAGCAGTGCCAGTGGTGGAATCAGCTGAGGAGCCAGCTGAGGAAGTACAAGTAGAGGCACCAGCAGCTGCTGCAGTGCCAGCGGAGGAGCCAACCCCGATGGAGATATCAGCTGCATCTGAACCAGCAGCGGCTCCTTCCGCAACTGATGTGCCTTCCTCTTCCCTTGAAGTTTCAGCACAGCCTATCTCCGAGATCCATCCCCCTGCACAGCTTGTTGCATTCTTTGATGCCAGGATGGACCAGCGGTTCGCCAGCTTCCAAACCGAAATGACTCAGCAGATGGGGTCATTCACCGCTGGAGTGTCCTCCTTTTTGGCGCGGATCCAAGAGGGGGAAAGTGCGCGAGCACGAGCTGAGGCTGAGAGAGCCCGTCTTGCTGAAGAGGAGAGGAGGATAGCTGCTGAGGAAAGGGAGAAGAGCAGACAAGATATGGCAGCGCTCACTGAGATCCTGAGGTCCTTTACCAGCAGAACTCAATCACCAGGATCATCTTCTCAGCCATAGTCTAGCTTCTTCATTTTGTTGTAAGTATTTATATCTCTAGACTAGTCAGTTTTCTATCCTGTACTTGTAACTGCAACATATTTATGGATTGATTACTGACAAGTTGATGACAATTCCTCATTGTCCAACTAATGTCTACTGATTTTTACTTACCAGCTGAACTTACACATTTTGTGTAATCAGCACCAGCACTCCATTTGGTATTTTTTAATTCTAACCTGGCTCAGATTCTTACTTCATAATTTAATCGAGCAATATCTCTCCCAGTTTGAGGGGGAAGATCCTTAGGTTAGAGCTGATGTGAGGAAGTAGTTTCATGGGTTTAGATCTGATAGGTTTATTTGTAAAAACCCTGAAATATTCTGTAACTTTCCTCATCAGCTGAGTGCTCGCTGGTTAGGCTTTGATCGCACCAAAAAGGGGGAAATTGTTGGGAAAATTATCTAAGTTTCCCTTCCCCAGTTGATAGCTTAGA
>JAPKLW010001989.1:0-20821 GCA_026898455.1 Plectranthus barbatus
TATATATATATATATATATATATATATATAAATATAAATAAATACATTAAAAATAAGAATGAATATTATCCATTAGATCTAATTAAATTAATGGTTGATATCTAATCAAGCAACAATTAAAACGCAATCAAGTAACAAATGACCAAGCAACAACTGAAATACAATCAAGCAACAACTAAAACATAACCAAGCAATAGTGTATAGGTACTCAATCGACATTATCATTTTATCATGGGGGGAATGTTTATCACCGGATCCAATCCCTATATATATAAAGTTTAATACCCGTGAATTTTATTCTCAATTTATGTATTACAATTTAGGCTGTTAAAAATTAAAGTTACTATCTAACTCAAAACTCTTTGCACCAAAAATCAAGTCTAGTATATTCATAAATATAATTGTGAGACTATATACTCTATAATTCAACCTTCCGAAAAAATGATCCAACATAATAGAATTATGATTAAGTTTTCACCTAATTTATATTATCGTTTGAAATTCTAACCTAAAATAAAAATAACTCTTAAAGAAAGATATTTGTAATTTTGAAAAAAAAAATTTTGGCACAAATAATATCCTCTAACTTATTATCTATTGTATACCTATAATTTATTTAGATCAATAAGATATTATCTTAATAATAGATTTTAAAAAATAGGTTATAGGTTGTAGTATTTTATGAATGAGATAAATTTGATAATAAGTTAAATATTGTTATATCTCTATATTTATCACTTATTAATCTTGTCACATAATTAAGTGGTTTAAGGATATATATATATAGATGAATTAGATAAAATTTAAAAAGAAAAAAAAGAAAAAAATTAATAAAATAATAATGTGATGTGATGTTTTTAGGCGGGAAAATGGCATTTTCGTAATTTCTTGAAACATCTTGCTTTTATATATATATAATAGATTACAATCAAAGATATGAGATCCATGTTCCTTCCTCGAACTTAAATTGTTCATAGTCAATTGCTTTAACACTGTAAGAATGGGAATATATTAGATAATAGGAGCCTTCGATTTAACCTATTAGTGGTCAGATCTATTTCATAAATATACCGAAATTGACTAAATCTAGCTATTTAAAAATCGTTTTTAATGAAGCATGCCTAGACCCAAATTTCTAAATAGGATTATTAAACATAACAAGTTGGCCTATTTAAATAATACTCCTTCCGTCTCATCCGATTAGGTATTTTTCATTTCGGCATATGAATTTCAGAGTTAGTGTTTAGTAGCTAATTGTGGTCGTTAATAAAATTGGGAATCAATATTAACTTGTTTAAGTCTTACAGAAGTAAATTGTGATTGCCAATTTTATTACCGACCACAATTAGCCACTAAACACTAGCTCCAAAATTCATGTGACGAAATGAAAAGTACCTAATCGGATGGGACAGAGAGAGTAATATTTTTGGCAAAGACTTGTATGAGACTGTCTCACAACATTTATCATCTATTATGAGATGCATCTCAATTTATCCATAAATATCATCTAGCCCGCCCAACAATTCCGCTATGTGACGGTCGTACCTTCGCCCACATTCATTGCACTGCCCCTTCTCTCCGCGATTCCCAGGCTGGCACTCACAACGGCACTCCAAATACTACAAAGACCCATTACTACCTCCGTGCTTCCTTCTCTCCTCATAAGACTTTGTTTCACTAAATTGGGGGACAAATATATAAAATACTATTAAGGAAAAAAATAGTTGATGTAATAATTATATTTATATAAAAATAAAGTTGACGTAATAAGTATGAAAAATATATGGATGCATAGTAAATTATTTTAAATTTAAAGTATTACGTATATTTGAGAAAGATAAAGATTGAAATAAAATTTCAATTTAAAAAATAAATACATCCAAAAAAAATTAGGCAAATATATTATTTGAGATTAAATTTTTTTTATTATACGAGATTGTGCAACGGAACTCGTCTAATCATCACCAGACTTGGCAATCATGTTATAGAAGCTAATATAGTGACTGAAAATAGTTCTGGTGAATTTGTCTTTATTCCTAGAATGACTCTGACGCCTTCTATGTACGTCTGCCATTTAAGTTTCAGAGAAGACAATTCTCCTTTATTGTTTCATATGTCACGACTATTAACAAGAGTCAAGGACAATCTTTATCACATGTCGGCATTTTATTGAAGAAAACTGTATTTACCCATGGTCAATTATATATTGTTGTTTCCAAAGTTATGGCTAGAAGCTGACTCAAGATATTAGCAAGTGATGATGATAATCTATGTGTGTCATGTACTGCTAATATTGCATATAAGGAAGTCTTTCAGAATATATAGAAATTTTACAGTTTTGTTGTTGTGTTATTTTATATCATTTTATTGGTGATAGTGGTATATAATTTTAATGTGAAATTATTTACGTTCCTAATATCTATTTTACACAAAATTGATCATAAACAAAGTGTTTTAACCACGTCGCTTGAGGCAAGGACATTTTAGTTTGAGAAAATATAAATATATTTGAAAAATAATGATTACTTATTAAATACGTATTTTTCTTTAATTATTGATTTATATATAAATATAAATAGACAAATAAATAAAACAAAGAGTTGGTCTCATGAGAGACGATCTCACCATTTTTTATTGTGAGACGGACCTTAATACATAATTTCAATAAGTTAAATACATCATTTTAGTTTTTAATATATTATTTTTTTCTGTGTAAAAGATTATATTATTTGTAACAAAGAAATACATCATTTGCAATAAAGAAATACATTATTTCAAAAAATTAAATATATCAATCGTCTCACAATAAAAACGATGAGACCATCTCATATGAGAGTTTGCCTAAAACTAAACAGTCCTGCACATCGTGCGGATGCCATACTAATATATAATTAAAACAAATTCTTAAGTTATGATTACTCTATATACAAAATACATGATTTATCAATATAAACTATTGTATCTAAATAGTTTTTTTTAATATATAAATAATAAAAAAGTTAAATAAAAATATATAATTAAAACTAATCTGTATGATATGATTACTCAATATACAAACTGCATAATATATAATATATTTCTAATAGTACTTTTTTTAAAAATGTATAAATAATGGAAAAATAAAATTCAAATATATAATTTTGACAATCTCATATATTATGATTATTCATATACTATGTAACTATCACTACTATATGTATAATTTGTCATATTTATAAAATTAAGTTAATTATTTTAATTAATAAAAAAATAAGATAAACAAATATAATTAAATTAAAATTTGATAATATTACCAAACCTTTTTTTTTTTTTTGAGGAAAATAATATTACCAAACCTAACTAATGTAACTCTCTCGCAATTTACAAACTTGCGCCGCCCGCACCAACGACTGGCACCCCTCTCCCCCGGCGTCCGTCGACCGTTGCCCCTATCGCCTCTGACCGGCGTCCCATCTCCTATCTGCCATCTCTGCCCCGACCGACGCCCCATCTCGGAATTCGGCTGCGCCGCCTCTCAGCTCCTGTACCCTCTCGCCGACGTGGTAAGCCCCTGTCAAGCTGTTTTCTTTGTTGTGCATAAACCACTTGTATTCTGTCAAAAGTTCCGTTTAAAGATATAGTTCAAATAATTCCCCCAAACCAGACCATGGAAGTTTATTTCAAAAAATGCACACCAGCATAAACTAAACCATCATTTTATTTTCCTAGAATTCAAAAAGCTCTCCCCATGCCTTATTCTGTAAAATGGAAAGTGGGATTTTTATGTTTGTATGAAAAAAAAAAAAAAGGATATTCTTAGAGAACCTCACACCACTCACATAAAGTGAAGAACTATGTAGTTTATTACATAGTTGAACACCAAGATTCATAATCACGCCTCATCAACTATGAGGCAAAATTGCACTTTCTCGGAGATTAGTTGTTGTTGGTGGGTAGTTGCTTGTGTTCTGTAGCATTGATTATATCAGTTTTTGACATTCATCATACTGAATGCTATCAAGATTCTAGAAGAATTTTTTCTTTATCTTACTTATTTATAATTTACTTATGATTATTCATCATAATATAGTTATTTTGTTTGAGTTTGTTGGATGATTTTTGCATGAAATTTGTGAATCAAAATGGTTGATGGCCGAAATTTGATAAAGTAAGTATGTTTTTTTTAGGAGCTGATTGTTGGACTTATAAGTTATTGTTGAATGTTGTTATATTATTTGCACTAATGACTGAGTTATATATTTGTGGTTCAATATATTTTATTTGATATTTATGATATATGTATATTATCAGTTCAGCTTTTGCATTTATTGAAGAAACAAACTGTTTAGAGATAAATGAGCTCGAACTCGAGCTTACAAATTCGA
This sequence comes from Plectranthus barbatus, assembly GCA_026898455.1. Classification (NCBI taxonomy): domain Eukaryota; kingdom Viridiplantae; phylum Streptophyta; class Magnoliopsida; order Lamiales; family Lamiaceae; genus Plectranthus; species Plectranthus barbatus. The sequence continues at coordinate 4,365 of JAPKLW010001989.1, forward strand.
ATTCGAGTTCACAAGCTTGAGCCAAAAACTTAGTAAATACAAACTCAACTGGCTGAAATAATATTCAATTCGATTTTTGTTTTGGATAAAATCTGAACTTGCTGCCTAATATGTAAACCCCTTCTTTTAAACCCTAGTTTTCTTATGCGTATTGCCAATTTAATCAATAATTTAAATTCTATTACACTCTTCATCATTTTGGCACATATGCAATGATTGCAGATTCTCAAAAGAGTTGAAACAGGTGATTCACAGCTAGATAGATAAGAGGCAAATCCAATTAATAGATATGGGAGCAGAAGATTCAATCAAGAAGCTGAAGAGAATGATAGCTAAGAAAGAATTAAAAGAGGATTCGGGGATGAGAATTTCTCATACAGCTCAAATAGGTGAGGTTTTATTTAGTTTCTGTATTACTCGTTTAATATGCAAGCCTATCATTTTATGCATTTATGTGGAATGAAAATCTTCTCATAGATACAAAAATGTGATGAACAGTAGCTTTTGTTCATTAGGACGAGGATTGCCTGAATGGTTTTGCTTTGGATAGAAGAATTAATTTTTTGCCCTTTACCCTAAATCTGCGACTGGTATTTTATTGGTAATTTGGTGATAGTTTGCCATATGATTGTTGCGTGCAATCTTAATCTAGATTGAAACTGGTTTTATTGTGGTCACCATTGGAAATTCAGGAGTGAAGGGATTTGAGTGGGTATGGTTAATGATTAGATTTCGGTGTAAGTTTTTTGGTGTTGTTGTCCGTCTGTGCTTTAATGCATCCCTTTTGCTTCGTCATTCTTTGTTTCTTCTATTTATTTTTGTTTTTCAATTCAGTTTGTGGGCGTGGATGCGTCGCTTTTTTTTTTTGGTTCTTGACTGGGCTAAATATATATTTCATCCTTCAGAGGGAAACATTGGTGGAGCTGGTATAGAAAAGAAGAAGAAGAAGAAGAAGAAATCTGCAGGTGAAATCAGAGTCGAAGGTGAGTTGGTTCAAACTCATCATGTGAAAGTTGCTCTAAATATTTCAAAATTGATTGTGCTTCAAGAGGATATAATTCAACTGTTACTTGGTATTGGTAGATAAAACACTTGAAACAAGCCAAGAAAAGAAAAAGGGTCGGAAATTGAAAGATAAAAAAGGAAACAAGAGTGGGATAGCCAGAAGAGATACTGAGGGCTTTAATGCCATCCATGTTAATGAAGTTGAAGATACAATTTAAAAATCATTGGATGTGGTTGAACCGAACAAAGAGAAATTGCTAAAACCAAGAAAAAAGAAGAAGAATGTTGAAAGTACCAATCATTTTGAAGAATTATGCAAGAAAAAACAATGCAATGGTAAGTAAAATTAAAAATCACTCTCCAACTTATATTGTTATGATTTCCCACATTGATCCTCATGAAAGTGTGGATGGAAATATAGGTGGGGGGGTTAATCCTTAACCCTTGACCATGAATTATTTGTGGATTTGGTTGGTGACCAATTAACAGCATCTTCTTCCTTCAAATAAGAGGTGTTAATATTGAGTCATTTAGACTCTGTTCAAATTTTGTAGATTTTTTCTCAACAGTTATTGGATGACAGATTCAAAACCTGAAGACCAATTTTCAAATTGTGGAGGAATTAACAAGGGTGATTCAGAAAGGAAGTCCAAGAAAGGTAAATAAGTTATTGGAGGTGATGCTATAAATGATCTGAACTTCTTTTGCTGATAGGTAAGTTAAAAAAGTCTGAAAAAATTAAAAAGATGGCAAATCGATTATCCTCAGATACTTTGCTGGACAAGAAAGAAGAAAATCCAGATGATGAAGTCTATCAGATGTCCTTTGGGGATGAAGATTACTCAAAAGGAATGAAAAGTATGATCCCTGTATCACGCAAGTATTGTTTTCATATTACCTATAATTTCTTTGGACAAATTCTTGTTGCCTGGTGAAAATTCATGTATTCTAGATGGATACGGTTTATGTAGAACTTCCAATATTGATGCTGATTCCTTTTTTCTCATGATACATGTGATATGAAATTTCTTAGCTCTTCCAAATATCATTTTTTAGGCTATGCCAACTTAGTTTCTTTGTGATAGCATAGTGAGGCCTATACATGGTAAAATAGTTATTTGAGACCTGTGTTAAACTTCACTTATCCTCAATTTCAACCAGTTGAAACGCATTTAGCCTGTTTAAATTCATCTGGTCTTACGTTTTAGAGTTTTCTAAGATAACAAAGAATGAACATGCACCATCTAGGTATTGTAGTAGGTTGCTCATATTGGGTTAGGGGAAGCGGTGCTCTTTGACCCAACGTACTTCAATTTAACCTAAGTTGGAGAATGATGTTCCTAGTTCATTTTTTAACTTGATTAAAGGTTCCCTCTTCCTTCAGAATGGATTGCAGAATACTATGAGAGTAGACCTGGGCTCAAGGTTCTGCAAGAGAGGATTGATGACTTCATAATGGCTCATGAAGCAAAAGAGGAACAGGTAATTCTTTCATTTTGCAACATAGTACCAATAATTAAATAAATAAGTTGTATGTATATGAGGATACATAGCATATAGATAATTTACATGAAACTTGTTTGCAGGCAAGAGCAGAGAGGCTAGCTCAAGCTGCAGAGGGTGGATGGACTGTTGTAGTGCACCAGAAAGGTCGTAAAAAGACTACTGATGCTGAAAGTGGGATTGCTGTGGGTGCTGTAGCTCAAGCTGCTGTCCTAGACAAGCTGGGTAAAAAGAAAAAGAAAGAGGTCGGCCTAGCCTTCTACCAGTTCCACAAAAGGGAAGCCCACAGAAACGGTAGGTGTCTTCCATGTAACCTAGCTAGCTATTATCGATGTCGCACCTCCTATCTTATTTTGTTTATTGTCTGATATATAATGTATAATGACTGCAGAGATCATGATGCTGCAAAGCAAATTTGAGCAGGATAAAAAGCGGATACAACAGATGAGAGCTGCAAGGAAATTCCGTCCATATTAATCTTGATGCTACTAAACACCGTGGATTCTTTCTTTAACCCATCTTTTTGCTCTCGATTCCATTTTGAATATCTTTGAGAAATTCAGATGTACTTGTATCATTATATTCAATGTTCATATAATCTTCTCGTTAAGTTGTCACATTGTGATCATTTAATAATAATGAATGGCCACATTGTGATCACGTATGTTTTATAAACTAACACGATTTAAAAATATATTCCCATTATTTATAAATTAAAGAAATACTATATCCTAAATTTCTTTTTTATTAGGGAGTTATATCTCAATTTAGCTTTGTTAGAAAATTTTGTTCTCTTTTGCTGAGCATTTAAGTGTTATGTGGTGCTAATGAGACATTGATTCACTTGTACATGGTGACACTTTAGTGTCATGTTGCAGTTGTTGAGGTTCGATTTCGTACGGATACGGGGCCCTAGGAACCAACGAGGAATATAGTGTGAAATAATACAAGAGAAATAAAGAAAGACAACAATAACTTCAATCGAAAGATAAAAAATGCTTAAAGCAAGGTAAATTCATAATTCCTTTGATAATCGTAGGCACAAGGTGCGTAGAAAAGGTAGAACACTGTTACAACTAAGCTAAAATAAGCGTAATGAGTAGAAATTGTAGAATATCCGAAATAGAATTGACTACCCCTATTTATAGTTCATAGGGGAGTCAAGTACAAATGATAAACCTTAGCTGCTAGGTTTTCCTAAGGTTTAGGAGCCGTTGGAGCCACCTCTAGGAAAGTAGGGGTTGGTGCAACTGTTCGCGGCTTCCTAGGAGCTGGAGCTGCCAAGGCTTATCCGTGAGCTGATCCTTCGGGGGTCCTGACTGTGCACCTACTTGGACGACCTGCTCGTGAGATGTCATCCCTAGTGAGGTGCTGAGGTGCTGAGGTCTCTTTTGTGACTGGTTGGCTTTAGCTGCGTTCTGCGTACCTTGATGCGTCTGCTGGATGTACCTTGTAAGCTTCAACTACAAGCTGCACCTGCACAGCTCCTCCGGAGTTGCGCAGGTGCTCTCAGCTTCATACCTTACACCTAGATTGGGAACCACGTGTTGACTCGTTCGAATTGGGTCGGGGCAGGTCCGTTAGGCCACGGTCCCAACAATAGCCCCTTCGGCTCTAGGGTGTACCTGCAATAGACAACAGAGTCAAAAAATCAATTCGTTAGTTTAACCTCGGAGGGTTGTTTTACGATCGTTAGATATGTATGAAGTGTTAGATATCGAGTTCCTGCATCAGGAAGGCTCGAGTTATAATAGGCGTGGGTCCTGATGAAGCTGTCTAATCTATGTTAGCAGTCTGTTTAAGGAGTCCGCGCAGGTGGGCCCCGATCACCTCCGGGAAGATGGCTCGAGTGCGCAGTCATGGGTCCGGTAACCACGATGTTCATCAGGGGGTGTCTCCTCTGGGCAGCCCCTGGTAGGAGTCTGGCGCTCCTTAATCTAGCACTAAGTTTCCCTATCGGGATTTTCGGGAGTTCACGACTCTCCTTATGACCTGGTCCGTCGCTTTTTGGTGCAGTTTCGTCGTTATTTTACTTATCTCACTGGGGACGGGAGCCCCAGTGGGTTTATCTGGCTCCAAGGTCTTTTTAAAGATTCCTTTGGATACCACATATTAGCTTTGTTAGGTGCAGCCCCTGCCATACTTGACTGCTGGAGCCTTCGAGGTGGGTGAGCGGCCACTTATATCCCAATTTGTGCACATTAGGGTGGCGGCGTGGCACATGCATGGCCTCCTAGGCCCACACCTACAAAATAAACATACAAAATTACAGTCTTTTATAATTATTATTTAATAAATTAATTAACAAAAATATATTATACATGTAACGTCCAAATGGGTACGCCTAAAATATAGTTATCTCTGCTGATTGCATCTGCTCTGGTGGGGGCAAGGTCTAATAGTAACATAAACACTGAAAAGCATATGCCCCCCAATGGAAATGAACCCTACCTAACTAAATCATCAACCAAAATATATACCCAACTCTCAAACTTTTGTTTTTCAGATAGTCTAAACGCAAAATTCCACGCTGCTAATATATTAGCCACCATCAAGTATAAATACTTATTAGTGCGTGAAATTTCTTTACCCTTAAACTTCAGCAATAACTCTCTAGTACTAAAACTCTTACCCCCACAAAATCAACGAAAAACAGAAGTGCTAGAATGATCATGATCAATACAGGGATCAAAAGCACTAGATCCAAAAACAAAGTCTGTAACTAATGAAAATTCAGACACTCCAAATTCTAGAGTCTGCCCATTAATACTGAACCATAAAGCATTGGGGATTGGACTACTAATTTGATAGTTTAATAGCTCTACTAATGGTTGTGATGAACTAGGACCTTTAACTTTCCAAATTAATAAGTTACTGGACGACCCATTAATAAATTGATTAAGCAACTCTGGACCCCCTATAGAATGTAATGTCTCACTAATAGTATCTAAAGTAGTGACTTTAGTGTATAAGTTCACTTTAGTATTTAGACCACGAAAAGAGCCCCTAATCCACTGTGGTTGCACAAATCCAACACAAAGTGCAACAATTATGAAATAATCACCATAATTCTAATTCGAAACAAATTGAAAAATGAAACATGAAACAAATTGAAACACAAAAGTAATTCGAAAAAAATTGAAACAAATCCACAATTCCACAATTTCCAAACATTAAATTTAATTTAACATGTAGTTGCAACAAAAAATTATTTAACAAACTTAAACATTTTTCATTCGACGTAATTCATAACAAACATGTAAATTATTCAAATCTAACATACACACATTCCATCCTATACATCCAAACATTTGAATTTACAAGAATTTCTACCAAAAATCTAACATACACCCATTCGAATTTCGCAGAAAATAACTTACAAAAAGAAGAAAAATCGAAATGGGTAGGGGTGGAGTCGGATTCAAGAGTACTTACTTGCTCAATATTGTCGGCCATCACCAAAATTGCAAATCGGAACAGGTGGGTGAGTCGGCTTCGACTTTGAAAGGGAAAGAGAGGGGACCAGCTTGTGCCAACAATGAAAATGGGTAATAATTGATATTTTTGCGTGTTAAAACAATAGAATATTCAAAATTTTGACCGGGATGGAATCGGTCAGTTTCGTCAACACCGATTCCGACCCGGGTCAGTAAATGGGTAAAATGACGGGTCGGGTTCGGTACTGAATCGGGTGGGTATCGTATATAGCAATTCCGACCAGGTCAAATCAAGCATAAATGGAGTCGATCTCGGGTCAAATCCGGATCTGAATCGGTTCAGACTCGGATTTTGGGAGAAATTTTTAATTAAAAATTTTACTTTTTTTTGTCGGATTTAGTCCGATTTTGTAAAGAATCTAATTTACTAAATATCTAAATATTATTTAAATCATAAAGCTATTAAAATTTAAATAAAAAATCATTGCTGTTTGAAAAAAAACCTGACATCCTGCTTTTTGACAGAAAAGTGTATTTTTGAGTATTTTTTATATGTGCTATAAAAACTGGATATTTTTGAAATGTCATTTACTGTTTTAGGGTATTTTGTGATTTCTCTCAAATATTTTTGGGATAATTCTAAATACAACTCTTTTTTTTTCTCAATACAACCCTTTATTTTGTAAAAATAATATTATTTTTAAATATTACTATTTTATCCTCAAAATCCTAATTTAAAATACTCCCTCCGTCCTACTCAATTGACACACTTACCAAATTGGGCGTCCCAACCAAATTGTCACATTTTTAAAAATGACAACTTCTTCACAGTACTCAACAATAAAAATATTAATTCCACTAACTTATTCTACACTCACAACTCTTAATTTCCGTGTTGAAAAGAAACATGTCAATTGGCATGAGACGGAGGGAGTATTAATTAGAAGTAAAAAAGTAAATCTTCTTTCATATAGTCTTAGCCCCCAATCATTACATAAAAAATTTGCAGAAAATTAATACGCAACATGAATCGGAAAACTTAAATTTGATATAAGGGAGGATGTGAAATAATGAAATGGGAATGTGAAAATTGGAAAAAGGCGAAAATGAGATATGAAGAAATGACCATAAAAATTGGAGGAAAGACGAAGTGTTCTGTGTTCATGCATCATGCATCAAATATTGGAGCTCCGTTTTGATCCAAAGCCTCCACCGCCAAGTCTTGTCACCATTGTTGGATCAATAAACTCAATCCAATTTGAAGATGTAATCATTTACCATCCACCCCTATATAAATCTGTCTCTTTGTTTTTCTTTTAGCACAATCACTCTGTTTCAGTTTATATCTCATATAAATAAAGGAACACATTCATATACAATAGTAGAACATGATGTCAAAATTTTCTGGAGCAACTCGCAGCAGAATTGTTGTAGCTATGTTCGATCGAAATTAATGCAGATTTATTTGTTTAATTTTAGTTAATATTTTAAGCTGGAGGTTATAAGGATAAACTAGTAATACTAATTCATAATTTTATTTTTTTATAAATAAAGAGACTTTAAAGAGTAAAAATATGACTGTGTTTAGAATTACCCATATTTTTACTTATTCATCAGATGAACACAATTTATATTTTATAAGTGTATCATTTTTTAGTTCTACTATTATTTATACAATTGTTTCTACATATTAAAATATATATATATATATATATATATATATATATAATAATAATTTATTTAGATAAAATATAAATTTAAAAATAATTATATTTTTTATATTAAAATTTAAATATAAGTGTAAAAAATATTTTCGTGCAACATACGATGTAATTATAATGTAATAAAAACTGAATAAAGTTTTTAATGCATCTTTTTATGCAAAAACAGTTATTATATATTACTATATATACACCCGTGCGTTGCACGACCAACTTTTATACATTTAAAATTCTGTCGTATAAATAAATTTTAATTTATATTAAACTTAAATTATTCAATCATCAATATTCAATGAAAAATGAGTTCTTCTTAAATTTACATTTTTTGAATAATAATGTAATCTTTGTCCCTTTACAAACGTAAAAAGAAGGATAATTTCATTTTTTCAGAAAACGAAAATCAAATTAAGGAAAAAAGCATGATTAATTTTGAATTAAAAAAAGCAATAATGAAAGAAAATAATAAATAATTATGAGTTTTATATTTTTCAAAAAATAGAATTTGACCTTAATTTATCATATTATCTGTATTTTATGTAAAACGAACAAATGAATATGAATTTTTAAAACTTACAAATTTGAGATAATAGTAGAATCTGGTTTTTTAAAGCTTTTCGAGAATATAATTTAATCTTAAAATTATGTTAAACTCAATTTATCCAATTACCTATAGTTCATGTAAATACAATTTAATAAATATAAAATTTTTAAATTTACAATTTTATAATAATGTTATCTTTGCCCCTTCACAAAACCTATAAGTTATAACGATAGAAATTTGAATTTTTTCACAAAAACATTGGTATATGCATAAAGAAAGGGTAATTCTAAATGCAGCCACAATTTTTCTCAATGTAGTCCCCTTCACATTTAGGAATGTATGATTTTACTATTTTATCCTTATAATCTTTGTTTTAAAAAAATTTAATTCAAACATAGTCACATTAACCAATTTTTATCTTAAAAAATATTATTATTGTATTCTCATTATTGTCGCCTCCAACTTAAAATCACTAGTAAAAATAAAATATCTTCTAATTTTCTCACTTCATGTTTTTGGGATGTACGGATGTGATGCCCTTTGGTGAAGCAGCCTCCAAGAACCATATCTCCTTTCTCGAATGTGATACTCCCTCCGTCCCATATGAATTGTCCACTTTGCTTTTGACACAATAACCAATGCGAGTAGAGATAGAGGAAATTAGTATGTGGGAATGGATACAACTAGTCACTTTGAATAAGTGGGTATGTTTTATAGCCACAAGGATAAAAATATAAGTTTTCTAGCCACTTTGTACTTTTGTCTTTTTCTCTCTTCCATTTTCGGCTACAAGACAAAATTTACTTTATTAAAGTTGTTTCCATTTTCGGAAATATTCATTATTTCATTTATTTAATTTTGAGCAATTAATTTGAACTACCAAGGTAGTTGTAAATTTATTACAACCTTTTACAAACAAATATTTTCGGTTGTACGAGGAAGGAAACATTTTAAAAATTATTTGAAGATTGTTGAGAGGGTTTAGAGAGAGAAAAATCGAAGGTATGTTGATTTCAACCATTTTTTCTTATTTTCGATTCGTTTTCTGCGTTATAATGATGTTACGTGTTCAAAATCGACATGCATATCTTAGTATCGACTTGTATATCTTAGTTTTTTAGAAAATATCGCGATTTTAGGACTGTTGTTCGTAAAAAAAAATACGCAGAGAACTTAGGGAGAAACCCAGGAAAATCGAGATCTCGTGATAAAATCGAGATCTCGAGATGATGTCGAGATCTCGACTTCACCATATCGAGATCTCGACATCATCTAGAGATCTCGATTTTATCACGAGATCTCAATTAATTTTAATTAAATTTCGATATCTCGATATTATTATCGAGATCTCAAATTGTCTGCTGGAATATGCTCCTTATTTTTTTTAATATTTTCGTTTCATTTATCACAGATGTCGTATCAACGTTTCATCATACGCCATGGTGGGGCTTGGGACAGATCCGAGTATATGGGCGGAGACGAGCAATTGATTTGTTTGAGACGTGAACGGATCTCCTACAATACCATTTTGTCCGAGATTCACGAGATCATGCACTGTGATCTCCTCAGTACTAGCTACTGCTTGTTTTACATGAGCAGTATATCTAGGGGCTCGAGGCATGTGAAGGCTGGACTGAAGACCGACGAAGATATTATGCGGATGCTATATAAAAATAGCATTGATCCAATTATATATGTGGTCACCAAATTGAAGCAAAATCAGTCCGGATTTCAGGCACCTCAGTCACAGTCACAGCGATCAACACGAATGGGTGGTCCTAGCATCTCATTAGCTGATGATTTCGTAGATGAGTATGAGGCGGAATCTACAGATGATGATGATGATGATTATTGTGATGATGATGATGAGGAGGAGGAGGAGGAGGCAAGCGAGGAGGAGAGGGACGAGGAGGAGGGGCGGAGTCGGTTGTTTGAGTCCTTGGTCAGTGATTTTTCTAGATGGATTCTAGCTCCTGGGCGAATGGATCAGTACGGACTATCTAACAATAACTTGAGTCTGTCCGTGGCTGCAGCTCGACATGATCAGGAAGTAAGGAGTTGGGTGCTTTCTTTAATAGAGGTTGATGCTCCTGAGCGTTTGGAGTGGATTATTCCCGCAGATTGGGCCCCGACTCAGCTGTGCATTGGAGCGACATTTAGCAGCAAGGATGAACTTGACCTTGCTGTAGGACTGCATCACTTGCATCACCGATTGGAGTACTCCACAGAGAGGTCCAGCACTACTCGGCTCAACTACAGATGCAAGCATGGGAATGGTTGTCCTTTTATGCTGCGTGCAAGACAATCTGGAACTGTTTGGAGAGTATTCAAGTGTGATCTGATGCACAGCTGCCAGACGGATATTGATCGTGTTGCTCCCCGCAGAGTGCCCGCAAGAGTGTTGGGTAAGTATTTCTCCAGTAAGTTGGCGGCGGAGGGCGCTATTCTAAAGCCGAAGGAGACGATGTCTGAATTGTTGATTCAATTCGGCATCAAGATTGATTACAGTTTTGCCCTGCGGGCAAGAAACATAGCCATTGCAATGGTATTCGGCGAGTGGGAGAAGTCTTATGCGATGCTGCCGGGCTACTTACACATGCTACAGTCTCGTAACCCAGGCACGATGTATGATATATCCACTTCTTCGGAGAGTTTGTTCAAGCACATGTTTCTGGCGCTTGCTCCTTGCATCGATGCATTTCACAGCTTCATGCGCCCAGTGAATGTTGTAGATGGCACGCATCTGAAGGGCAAGAATAAGGGAATGTTGTTTGTTGCGGTGACGAAAGACGGCAATGAACAATTATTTCCCCTTGCTATCGGGATTGGACCCATAGAGGATGATGAGTCGTGGATGTGGTTCATGCATCGCTTGCATGTGTGCTTCGGGGATCGCGAAGGACTGATCATTGTCAGTGATCAGCACAAGAGCATAAAAAATGCAGTTGAGTTAGCATTTCCGAATGCTACGCATGCTATTTGCTACTACCACTTGGCGAATAACATGTCGAGGTACGGTCCGCAAGTTGGTGCTGTTTTACGAGATGCAGCCTACTGTTATAGGCACGATGCATTTCAAAAGCACATGTCTACTTTGGAGATTCTGAGCAAAGAAGGAGCTTACAAGAGGCTTCTGGATATAGGAGTCCACCGTTGGTCGAGATCTCAGTGCCCTGGTACCCGATTCAGCTTCATGACGTCCAATGCAGCCGAATCCCTCAACTCTCGTTTGTTATGGGCAAGGCGATTACCTATATGTGCCCTTCTTGAGACTTACAGAGCTATGGTTGAGCGATGGTTTGACGAGCGACGAGCGGCTGCACGGTCTAGAGATCATGCTCTGACACACGTAGCTATGACAAAATTAACAGAGTCGTCCGAATATGGGCGACAACTTGTAGTCAGAGGCACCACCATGCCACACATATACAAGGTGGAAGGGCAACAGAGAAGCTACAGTGTCGACTTAGAGCACAGAACGTGTGAGTGTCGTCAGTTCGATCTCGATCTGATTCCATGTTGTCATGCGGCTGCCGCCCTCAGGTAATATGTTAATTCGAACTTTCATTATTGCAAATATCTTAATAAAGATTATTATAACATGTGTGTCTTATTTTTCGATTGTCAGATATATTTCGCAGCCGATATCAGAGTACGTGCCACACTACTACAAGCAATTCACTCTGCTACAGACATATCATCACACCATTATGACTGTGCCGCATCCATCGGATTGGGTACTCCCATCGGAGGTAACATCTTATGTTGTGAGACCACCGATAGTAGTTCGACAGGCTGGCCGTCCGAGGATGAGTAGAGCACGTTCTGGTGCTGAGAGTTCGACCACGCGCAGATCTCAAGTATGTAGGAGGTGTCGACAATCCGGTCACAACTCACGTGCCTGCACTGCTTATATTGCCATTGGTGAGGTGGATTTGAACAGTCCTCCACCCCAAGATGGGCCACGTAGGCGACGGGCAAAGACATGTAGTATCTGTCAGCAGACGGGGCATACAAAAAGAAAATGTCCGGAGAGAGTTGACCATATGAGTGAGTAGTGGTACTTGCTTTATTTTTGTTTGCGCATTTATGACGAATTGATCAGTTGTTGTTAAGGTATATTGGTTTATATTAATTCTGGTGATATAGTGGTTGATATTTGGACGATTTTTTGAGTTCTTATTTGATCTGTTTAGGTGTTTTGGTTTGTATACGAATTCAGGTGGATTTTACAAAATTGAAATGGAATATCGTGATTTGGAGTTCAATATGTCGAGATCTCGGCATCATGATTTCGAGATCTCGACGTCATATCGAGATCTCGAAATCATGATGTCGAGATCTCGACATATTGAACTCCAATAATTGAATCAAGGCAATAATTGAACAACTTTCACGTGAATACCCCCATTTTCGACATATCACATCACTATTACTTTTTGGACATGAATTTCTATGTCAATACTACTTTTTACTCGATAAATGCCTGCAAAGATTCTCAATTTGACTACATTATTGAACAACTTTCACGTGAACTACTCTGCACAATAATTTATTTTTTTCATCTCCTATTTCATCTCGAAATGCCAGATCAGTTTTTCATAAAATCCATTTAATCATGTTCAGCTTAAATACACCAAAATGCAAATTCATATCAATCACAAAATACACCAAAATGCAAATTCAATATTAATAATAACAATAGAAAATAGTACTACAACTGTTCAGCTTCTCGAGCTTCTATTTCTCTACACCAACTTACAATCCTAGCACCTACAAGCTGCCTATAATGAATTGTAAACTCATAAGTAAGGTCACTAACTGGAGCTCTCCTCCTTCTAAGTAGTAACCTATCAACAAAAATCATACAATATACTCCACAACTATGTGAATCTATCTGCATGGGCATCTCAGTAAAATCCTTAATCAGAGAAAAATTACCAAGGATTCTTACACGAGGAGGATCGACCATGTCCCAGTACCCGGCAGTTTCAAGGACACGGGGGAGTAATACAAGAAGTGGTCGGAGTTCCTTGTCCCGCTTCAGATAGAGAACTGGGTCAGATGGATCATTTAAAGCGTGGAGAAGTGAGTCATATAACTCAACGGTCCAGCTATGAAGATCAATCCGTACAGTGACCCAGTGCTCGTAGAGATGGACAATCCCGATCACCTAAAATACAAATCAACACAATTAAAGTTAACATGAAAACTAATAGAACAATTTAATATGAAAATATGTCACTTACATGTTTGGCCTTGTACCAACTCCTAAAGCCAGACATTCCACCAAGACCCTGGACAGCTTTCACTAGATCATCATGGGGCTCCCACCAATCGTAATTATCAACAGCCTGTCCTCGTTTTTTCTTTGGGACTTTATCCCATTTTAGCAAGATACGGTCCTGCACATAATATACATTATAATATGAAATGAAAATTAAAGAATAAATTTTTTTTTTAACATTCATTACTTACAAAGAAAAAGGGGTCTAATATGATAGTGCTGTCCGGGTCAACACCGTCCTCAAGTAAGCTGCTGTCAGCTCTGGCAACCATGTCTCGTGACATACGCATGAAGATCTGCAAAAGTTGATATCACAAAAAAAAAATTAATATAAAGCAGATAATATAAAAATTCACAACTAATAGTTATGCACTTACATCTTCTGTAATATCCTCCTGCGGGTCATTAAGTGGCCGAAAATATAGCTCCCTACTCAAAATCAATCCCTCCTCAGGCACCCTGACTTGCTGCGTGATATCGTCCATGAAAGACAGATATTCTGTCATCATCTTCGGAGCAGGAACACGAAAGGGGGCAGTGCGGCCAGCAGCGGATGAGGTGGTGGGCCCCGCAGTCGATGAGGTGGTGGGGCCAACGGGCTGAGAGGCGGTGGGGCCCGCAGTCGATGAGGTGGTGGGGCCAACGGTATGAGAGGCGGTGGGGCCCGCAGTCGATGACGAGGTGGGGCCAACGGGCTGAGAGGCGGTGGGGCCCGCAGTCGATGAGGTGGTGGGGCCAATGGGCTGCGAGGCGGTCGGGCCAAAAGTCTGGCCAAAAGAGGAGGCTATCCAATCTGAAAAGATAATATAAATATATAAGTAAAATATAGTCAAATATAAATCAAATTAAACACAAGTACCTCTAGAATAAGGAGGATACGGTGGGGCCCATCTCTCGCTACGGCGAGGGCGGCAGAGAAGTGTATCTATGAGGTCCAGTAAAAAGACCTTCAACCTATGAGTAACCCTGGCAGACACCGGCTCCACAATATTCTGACTCACACGATCAGCTACCGGCACCATCAGTCTATCTGCGACTGGCCCAATAAGTCGCTGAGCCACCGGATCAATCATCGTCTCTGCCAATGGCTTAATAACCCGCTGTGCCACTGGATCAATGATCAGATTCGCTAATGGATGTATAAGCTGCTGCGACAGTGGTGGCATATCTCGCTGCACCGCTGGATCAATCATGCGATCAGCCACTGGAGCAATCATGTAATCTGCTAGTGGCTGCACGAGCCCTGCTCTCAGTGGTGGAAGAAGTGTATCTGCCAGTGGCTGCACGAGCTGACCAGCCAATGGCACTGCAAATCGCACCATGTCGTCCGTGGACATCCCGTACCACTCGTACCATGGAGGCTGTCCAGTCTGAAAAGATAATATAAATATATAAGTAAAATATAATCAAATAAAAATCAAACAAATTTAAACACAAGTACCTCTCGAGGCTCTGCAGATGCGGAACGTCGCGGGCGCTTCTTAGCCCGTCGCCGAGGAGAAAAATGAGTAGGCTCGAAAGAAGAGCGGACTGGAACCTCAAAACCACCACTCCTCATTTTGAACTCTGGCCATGGGTCGCATTGTAGCGGCGGCGGCGAGGGACGGGGCTGAGGTGATGGCTGCTGATGTGGCGGCGACTCCGGCTGCTCATGTGGCGGCGACTCCGGCTGCTCCGGAACCCTCCTCGAGGTACTAGCAGATGGCTGAGAGGCTGATCGTCGGGGCTTGAGGCCCCTATAAGGTATAAATCTCCGAATCAACGGGTTCTCAGCATTCCTCAAGCTGAGCCAACTCTCAGAATCGGCCTCATCATCTGTCGGCTGCAGTGTAGTACTGCAAGCATGCTGAAAAGAAACATAAATGAAATAAATCAAATAATACTTAAATTATAATATAAGTATTAAAAACTGTAAACAATAATTACCTCATGTCTGAAAAAAGTGGTGAAGTCTGAGTCCCTAATATAAACAGGTCTCCACAACAGGCATCGAGGCCTAGTCTCCTGACCCTCCTCTGGCTCAATGCGCTTCGCAACTAAGGCTGCCAGATCAGGGATCACCTCGTACGACCATGCCTGCACAATAATGCAAATAATTTACAATTCTTGTCTTTTATAAATTAAAAATTAAATAAATAAAAAAAATTACTAACAATTACCTCCAACACCCAAAAAGGGCCATGTACATGCACTAAAGGGACCTTCACTGTCTTTGATGATCTGATCACGACAGACATCTGATACAGCAAAATACTGAAGGACCACGAGCCCCAAGGGAATGCCCTCCACTGATGAGGTCTCTCCACCAATGCATAAATCCAGGGGTCTACGTGTCGCTTCCCATCGTGGCACATCAGCATACGGTAGAAAAATAGAATCTCAGCGATCTCACGTAATCATCAGCAGAATCGCTCAAATTCAGCTCGGTTCTCATAAAATCAGCATGCAACTGGTCAACAGAAGGAAGGGTAGTGTAGTGAGAAGATAAACAACCATCCTCCGGCAAAATATGAACTCCAGTAGGGTAAAAACCCGAATCTCCGAACCGCAGCCCGGTCATCAAACAGAACTCATCAACGCCAAATCTAATGTTGGTTTCACCAACACGAAACCACAGCTCGTTCTCCGCTCCCTCCACCTCAATCTCGTGGGTGATCAGTGCCCACGTAGCACGTATCGTGCTATTCTTCCACCGAAAACTCAAAAAATGACCGAACGGTCCTTCCCTAAATAATTCCAAACTCTCCTCTCCGAAGCTCAACAAACGAACCCGAATATCGTCAAGAATGTCCCGGTCGTAAAAATTCATCGACCGCGGGACTTTGCCATGCAAACTGGGTCTGATCCACTCCCAAACCTGCAATTAAATAAAATACAATATGTAAATAAAAGGGAAATTAAAAGAATTAAAATCAGAATTCAATTGCAGAAACCGGCCGAAATCGAGATCTCGCCTGAAATCG
>JAPKLW010001989.1:30821-68090 GCA_026898455.1 Plectranthus barbatus
TTTTTTTTATAAAAAAATAGAATAAATTTCGCGAGATACCTGTGCAGTCGACATTTCAACCGTGTTTCGTGTGCAGTTCACCGGTGGGTCGTCTGCGATTCACCGGTGGAAAATCTGCGCTTTGCCGGTGGTTCGCGTGCAGGAAGGGTGGTGGTTCAAAAAGACGTGAACAATTTATTTGATCTCCAGCCGCATTGTGTTTTCACGCCCAATTTGTAGGTTAAAGAAATTAGATGTGAAAAGGGATGGAAGTAAACATAATGCGAATTCCATCCGAATCGACCGAGTTCCAGCTGGATTATTGGACTTCCAGCTGAATCATTCTATTTCCAACCCAATTTCAGTATAGATTTTAACAATTAAATGTATATTTAATATATTTTTAATCCGACTTCCATCCAAATTTATTCCACTCCCATCTCAATTTAATTGAATTCCATCTGGATTGTTCCACTTCCATCCCAATTTTGATAAAAATTTATTTAATTATATCTGGATTTAATATTATTTTAATCCGACTTCCATCCGGATTTACTCTACTTCCATCCCAATATAATCGTATTCCAGTTGGATTGCTCCACTTCCAGCCCAACTTCAATAATAAATTTTTTAATTAAATTTGGATTTAATAAATTCTAAATTCGACTTCCATCCGGATTTTAATCGACTTCCAGTTGGTTGACACATTTCCAGCCAAATTTCATTTTCAACTCCAGCCAGATTATTACATTTATTAAATATATTAATTTCCGATTCCATCCGGATTTTAATCAGTCAAATGATTTATTAAATATATGTTTTTTCCGATTTTGCCAAATCTGATTTAATATATTTAAAACCCTACTTCCAGCCGGATTTATTCGAGTTCCAACTGGATACGCATTTTCAGCCGATTTAAAAATATTGAACAATAAATATTATATTTAATTACTTGCACTAATATGAAAATAAATAAAAAATGAGTTGTGTCAAAAAAAATAATAAAGAAATAAGCTGTTAAACATTTCACACAAATCAAGAGAAGTGATGTTGTGATTAAGACATTTTAACCTAAAAAATATCACTTTTGCTATTTTGTGGAGTTTTTCATAAGACTTGCTATACATTGGTTTTGCTTTTTAAATTTTGCTATTTCAGATTTCCCCTCTTAATTATTTGTAGTCCTATGATATAATAATGCACTCAGGTCAAAACATTACACAATATAAAGAAAAATATTAAAGTCTTCTGACCTTTATGTAATCTTAAATTGAATGTTATTCTAATTATTTGAGATTTGTTTTTGTTTGAAAATTTCAGGAAACTGAGTGTTATATACATTAATACACATTTTTCTTCTTATTTTTTTGAAAAAAATGGATTTATAATTGAAAAAATTTCAAGAATTGTATTATAATTGCAAAGATATAAAAAGTATGCCTATAATTTTAAAATCAATAGTAGGTCATGCACTAATATAAACCTATGCAATTATCCCAAAATTAAAATCTCTTTATAAATGGTTGTAAACAAAATGTTTTTGTGTATTTAAAAATAAAATATAATACTCCCTCCGTCCCACCTCAATTGTCCCACTTTCTTTTTTCGTCCGTCCCACCTCAATTATCCCATTACTTAAAAAGACAATTTTTTCACACTCAACAATAAAATATTAATTGCACTCAACTTACTTTACACTCACATTTCTTGGTTATTGTGCCCGGTCAACTCGGGACAATTCAGCCGGGACGGAGGGAGTAACTTTTAAATCTTCTACCTCACTTTATCCGACAAAATTTTTTTTGGATATCCGTGCATGCATATTAAGTGACAAAAGAGTTTTTACTTTAAAAATAATGGCAAAATATTATTGCATTGCAACTTTTTAAAATTTAAATTTGAAAATAATAGCAAATTGTAAATAAAGTTTTGCTACAAAATTCATTTATGATGTCGTGCCATAATTTATTCCATCAATTTTTGGCGACTTTCCATGCATATATTATTGGACACATTTTGCAAGTACCTTGAAAATTGTAAAAATTAATTGGAATTCTATATTCTTTTAAAGATTTTTTTTAAAAAAAAGTTGAGGAGTTCGAAAGTTGGGCTGATATTATTGATTGTAAATGCACATGGTTCGAGAATTTTGGCGGGATTTAAGATATTTTTTCGAAACTGTTTTAGTATAATACTAGATTTACACCCGTGCGTTGCACGAATTATATATTTAATTATATTTAAATGAAATTATAAGGTTATATATATATATATACACACACGTTATAGATCCAATTATATATATAAATCTGATAAAAACCAAAGCAACTTATAAAAATAAGAATTTGTTTTACAAAATTAATATATTAAAAAATTATATTTGTATTATTTTTTAAGGATTATCATAAGAGAAAAATATTTTAGTAAAAAATGGTTTATGTACATGTTACCAATATTTATAATGGATCTTAATATTTTAAAAGTTTTAAATAACAAAATAGAATTTTTTAAAAATTAAATATTGTAGTTCAATAAATGATCTCTTCTTAAAACTCAATTGTTAAGCATATTTTTATAAATATATTTATAATTTATTCAAGGTCAATATAAAACAAAAATAAAACTTTAATATTAGTTTGTATGAAGATATTATCAATTGACAATTAATACTAAATATCAACATATCTAATAAAAGTAATATTAAATTGAATAGATTTCCACTTATTCAAATCATTTTTAAATTATTTCAACTACTCACTATTTTTGCTGTCCATTTCAATGTTATTAAGGAGATTTAAAATAATATAATTCTATGTTGCAACTACACACAATATTATAAGCTAATGGAACTTTATTGTGAATGATTATTTTGAGATTTTTTGTTGCCGGTGTTGGGTGCTAATATTATCAATTTACCGTTCTTGCTATGGATTTTGAGTTTATTTATTATATTATGAAATTGTTGTTGCATTGTATATTAATATAATAATTTATTCGTTATGTATTACAATTGAAATTTAATTTTTACTCCTACGTCACGCGCTCTCCCACATGTTATATGCCTGCAATTCCACCATCTTCCCCTTAAAAAACCATATATTTTTTTCCAAACACAAATACTATTTCTATTATTCTATTAATTTTCAATCTTCGAATTTTCTTTCAGTTCATTTTTTCCATCTTCTTAAATTCCATTTCAATTCCATGGTAATTCAGCATTCACGACGGATCTCATCGGCAATTTCAAAATTATTGTGTGGCCAACAATTGGAAGAATCGAGATAGTAGAGTAGATATTAAATTACCAAGTGTTCATCCGTGCCACTTATCAGCTTCTCATGCATTCCTGTCACGACTTTTGGTGAGACTGATGTTGCAAGAATAGAGCAAGTTTCATCCATAATCAAGTGGCTAATGATGATTTGAATTTGATAGAGCTGGAACATTAACACCCATAGTCACCATATGCCACGCTCTAGGGTAGCAACTTTGTCGCTGTTGAACTTTGGTAGAGCATCCATTGCAAGACTGCATTGTGTTGTCGGGGCCTATCAGCCATGAAAATAATCTCCATTACGCCAGCTCTGCAACCAACTTATGTCCTGCACACATCCAAAACATTATTGTCGTGTCTGCAGCGCCTTTCTCTGCCAACACCTTCATTTCTGCAATGAAGGGGGTGGATAACACGAAGGCTGTTGAAGAGGAAATGATTGAGAACTGCTCTTGAAAGAAGATGTATATTAAGACCAGAAAACTTGAATTCGAATTCTCGTAAACGTAAAAGTATTTATCAAAAGTTAATATTTTGAAAATTGTTACATGACAATGTCATAAGTGTGCTTGGGAAGTCTAATAGTTTTTAGTTTTTTTATGCTTTCAAGATGGTAGTATTTGAGTTTTTTTTTTTTTTTGAAAATGTGTTTGTATTTAATGTTTTTTGGGCGGGAAACTTAGATATTTTTTTCGGAATCCCTTTAGTATAATACTAGATTTACACCCGTGTGCGTTGCACAAATGTTCTTCAAAACAATATACAAATCAGTGAATATATTATTGTAGTTCGCTTAAAATAATACTAATTGCATATTGTATAAAAATCTATCAAAAATGCGTACTACTAAACTTGTCTAATAAATTATTACCACATATATTATTCATTATTTGAATTTACACTCCTAACATTTGTCAACTTTACAAACATAACATAGTGGTTGCAAAACTATAAGTTTAACTCACAATATTTATCTATATTTTTAATGTAATAATTTACACCAAAAATTATAATTTAATTTCTAAGTTAGTTCATTTTATCGACTCAATGTCTAACATTTATAAATTATAAATGTTAGGTTCTTGTAAAATAAAATAAATATTATAAATTAAATGCATTGATTCCTAAAAATAATATGAGTTTAGAAATTAAAATGATAAAATGAGATTTTTAATATTCAAATTACATTGTAAACATGTTTGTTTTGTCGTTTATTTCAAATAACTTTTGCAATTTAAAAACTCTAAAATTATTTTGCTAAATAATTGCATTTATGCAATGTTTTTAATAATTTTGTAAAACTAAATTATTATTAATATAAATTTATGAAATAAACTTTAAATACAATTAATGTGTAATAGTTATTTCAAAATCACATTTTATTTCAACTTGCTCATAATATATTATATATATTGATATATTTTAACCATAATTTAATAATTGTAGAAACAATATTAGTTTATTTAATATTTTTTAATATGTTCACGCTTTTCAAATAAATTGGAGGGAAAAGATGGAACTCCTTTAGTATATTATATAGATATAGATTAGAAATACACCCGTGCCTTGCATGGACATATTTTATATGTAGAGTTTTAACAATATAATAATGATTCATTAGGTTGGTGGATGTTGGAAATTTCGAAATATACCGTTCGGTTGAAAGAAATGAAAATGTATGAATGA
Source organism: Plectranthus barbatus (assembly GCA_026898455.1). Taxonomy (NCBI): domain Eukaryota; kingdom Viridiplantae; phylum Streptophyta; class Magnoliopsida; order Lamiales; family Lamiaceae; genus Plectranthus; species Plectranthus barbatus. Next base: position 35,761 of record JAPKLW010001989.1, read on the forward strand.
GAATGATACTCAAATATTATGAAATTACAAACTCTCCAAAATTGTGGATTTCATTCTCATTTATCATTCGCAAATCTCAATAACAAATTATTTATTTCTTATTTTTTATCTTATGTTATTTTATAAATTATTTTTTATTTATTCTATTATTATTTTAAATATTCACTATTTTTAATAATGATCATATTGAACAAAATTATTATAATATTATTATTCTTATTTTAAAATATTATATTATTATAATATTAAATATATTTATAATTATATATTGTTGTTATAAAATATTAAATAAAGACTTATTGTATGATTGAAAATATTAATATATTAGAATAAATAAATTTTATGCAAATACAATTTGTAAAGGAAAAATATATTTAGACTTTTATTAGAGTTTTTTAATGTGCACGGTCTTTTAGAATTTTGGAGGGATTTGACCGGAACTCCTTTAGTATATTATATAGATACTCCCTCTGTCCCAATTTATTAGTGCCACTTACCTTTTTTGTCTGTCTCACTTATTAGTCCCATTTCCTAAAATGACAAACTTTTTCACACTCACCAATAAAATATTAATTTTACTACACTCACAATCATTGATTATTGTGCCATTTTGATTTGGGACTAATGGCTGCAAAAACTTCAAAATTTCATATAATTACTAAAATATAAAAATTATATTAGTGTTATAAAATCAAATAGGAGTATTTACAATTTACCCTTAATTCAATAAGAACAAATGTCTAACATGTACACGTGTCGGCGCCAAGCCACAACATTTCTCCACCGATCAGAACCTCCTCCATCCACCTCTTCAACCTCCGTCGGTCAATCCAATCTGTATTTCCCGGCGCCGGTGCATATGGCGGCTCCACCTGCAAGAAGCGGCGAATCATCCAATACAGCAGTTTCAGAAAACCAAGGCGGCAGCGAATCCGCTCGTCGCAACCGAATTCTCTCGAGCAAGCTCTACTTCGATGTGCCTGCTTCTAAGGTGAAAAACATGAACGCTGATTCACTTCCTAGACTGGTGGAGCATGAATTTTGAGTTAATTTATCTCGTTGGCTGATATTTTTTTTTAATTTAATTTAATTTTTGTGTAGGTTCCAGTAATTTATTCATCTTCCTACGATATCGCCTTTCTCGGAATGGAAAAACTGTAAGCAATATTCGCGTCCTGGCAATCTAGCTTCCATTAATTTAGCTTGTGACGAATAGGATAAGATTTAATGAGGTTTTGTTATAATCAAGCTCGTTACTTCTGTTTTATATGGTAAATTATGACTATAATATAGTTCAATTTGCACGGAAAATTTAGAAGCGTACGGACAGTATCTGTAACAGTCACTTGCAAAATCATTACCATTTGATTTCTTTAAACATCTTAGTTACCTGTCCTTTTGTTTTGGGCTACTCTGATTCATACTGTTTGTAGATAGTGAATATTTTGTTGGAATTATCAAGGATTTGAGTAACTTTCAAGTGTATAAACATTTAATTTCTCAAAAATTAAGTGGCAGAGGATCAATCTACATTCTGAGTGGATGATTGCAGTATATTAAATTTCTCAAATTCGGATTTGTGAGTGAGAAATAAATATGCAAAAGGTACTACATTAATATATTGGGAGATAGTGTGAAGTGGGTTTGTCCTACATTGGTGAAAGAAATGTGTTAAGGCATATATTTGAGTTGTTCGCCTAAGTTGGTGGATTAACTAGTGTGCTCAAGTGAGACTGTGCACCGCCCACTTTGCCGAGGGCGTGGCCGTGTGGACTTGGACTTGGACTTGAATCTTGGCAATTGGTCTTTAGCGGTCTTTGTGGCCGGGGCTGGCCCTAGTATTAATATTTTTTGGGCCAAAGACCAACTAACTCGAAGCTAGATTCTCAAACTTGAAGATGAAATTCGAAGTTGGGGTTAGAACTCCGAGCTGGATGGTGTGAAGTGGGTTTGTCCCACATTGGGGAAATAAATATGTTAAGACATATATTTAAGTTGTTCTCCTAAGTTGGTGGATTAGCAAGTGTTCTCAACTGAGACATGTGGTTGTGCCCACATGAGCGCGCCGCCCACCTCGCTGAGGCCGTGGACTTGAACTTGGATCTTGACAATTGGCCTTTAGCGGTCTTTGTGGCCGTGGCTGCACCCTATCATTAATATTTTTTGGGCCAGAGAGCAACTAATTTGAAGCTAGAGTCTTGAACTCGAAGCAGGAGTTAGAGCTTGAAGCTGGATACTCAAGGCCAGATTTTGAAGTGCCTCCTCAAGGTGAACAGGAGCACTAAATGAGGTCAAACCACTACCAGAATGTGGGTAGCGGTTACCAGACGTGGTTAGAGCGTCATAGGAATTTATAGGTTCATTCTACATAAGCAAGAGGCCGAGAACCGAGAGCACTATTGGGCGTAATTTGTTTTGTGGGAAGTTACCTTCCTCAAGTCGATTCAACATGCATTTCTAGTTTTGCATTTTTGCTATTTGCTGTAATATTTTGTTATATAATTTGTTTCTGTTCAATTTTTGTTTGTAATTCACTCGTTCCATGTCGGCAACAAGCTTAATGAGGACTCTACTTTTGTAACATATTTTGATTTTTCCTTGAATCTTATTACTATGTTGGTTTGCACATTGACTTGTTAAGTTCCTCATTTTCTTCTCAGTTTGCAAAAGTTTTTGGCCGATCATTTACAAACTGTATTGTTGATGCCTGAGAAAAATCTGAGAACGGCTATACTCGACCATCGGATGAAATTTAAATGGATGTTCATTTATTTTTGTTTCAGAAGCTGGCATCTAAATCTCCTGCATATATGCTGAAGCTTTATCCAGTTCAACAATGTTGTAATATGTTTCAGGCATCCTTTTGATTCATCTAAATGGGGTAGAATATGTGGCTTTCTCATAAAGGAGGGCCTTCTGGTCAAACATAACCTAGTTGAGCCTCTGGAGGCTAAGCGGGAAGATCTTCTAGTGGTACCCATTCTTGTCCCAGCAGTCGGCATCTGGCTATCTTTGACATATATTTTTTGATGATGTGTGTATAGATGACTTCAAATATATTTAGGAGATGCAATATAAGTGTGAACCCCTGATTGCTGACTGGAATTCTCGTTGATATTCTCCACACGAGCTTTCAACTGCAATTTATTTATGGCCACCAGCAACTTGTTTTTAGGAAGAAGGTTCTCACTAGTCTAATTGTGACACAAAGCTAGGTTTGAATATGTATTGTTTTAGATTTGCTTTCTGTAGCCACTTGCAATAGATTTCTCAGTAGTTCAACTCATAATTCTGACTTTTAACTATTGGTTTATGCTCATCAAGATGCAGGTTCAGGATTTCTTAATTTCAGCTATGTTATATAGTTCAATCCATATGTTGTCCACAAATTCATTGTTTTCAATTCCTTCTCAAGGAGGTGGAAACAATTCAAAAAACTGTACTCTTTGTGATTGTGAGTATGTCCGTATGTGTTTCTCAAATCATTAGCACCTTTTTGTTGGGTTTGACTCTTGGAATACAAAACTTTTCTTCCTAAAAACTATGAAGAGAGGAAAGGAAGTAATTGCTGAAGTAATTATGTCTTTTTAGGTATTAATTGTGTTCATCAAATACATTCGTGTTTCCCTTTTTAGATGAATCACAAACATCTTTTAGCATTTTATATGTACAATACTTGTTGTCTAGATTTGACAATTTATATTTTGCTACTTGGGGGACAGGTTCATTCAGAATCATACTTGGATAGCCTAAAAAGCAGCTTGAATGTGGCAAAAATAATTGAGGTATAATTTCCGGAATTTTTCCAAAGTTTTCACAAAAGAAAATAAAATGTCAACCATTGTCTTTTTATACTTGCACGATAGCTTTTGCTCGACTTGTGATTGTCTGAAGGGGACATTGATGGATCAGTAGATCTTAAATGAAATTAGCTTCATTAAAAATTTGGCTGACCTGTTCCTTTTACTATTCAATACTGATTCCTTAACAGCTTGGTGGTTGTAAAATGTAGGTTCCTCCAGTTGCAGTACTGCCGAACTGCCTTGTTGATAAGAACGTTCTACACCCATTCCGCAAGCAGGTAACACTTACTTGAATCTCTTGTTTTATTATTATTCTTCAGGATCCTTTTGATTGGACTTAATTTATCTGAAGGTTGGGGGAACCATTTTGGCTGCTAAGCTTGCAAAAGAACGAGGATGGGCCATCAATGTCGGTGGTGGGTTTCATCACTGTTCAGCAGGAAAAGGGGGTGGATTTTGTGTTTATGCTGATATTTCTCTTAGCATCCAGTTTGCATTCGCCCGTTTAAATATTTCCAGGTGTACATAGTAATTCGCCACAAAAATAAAAAGTTGGGGGCCTCCAATTTTAATCTTATCTAGAATATGAAGTTGTGAGTCGTGTGACTTATTTTATCTGCTTATTAGCTGTAATCTACACTCAGGGTGATGATAATTGATCTTGATGCGCACCAAGGAAATGGGCATGAAAAAGATTTCTCTACTGACAGTATGATATTTGTCTTAGACTTCTTCATATGTTCTTCAAGGGCTTTGTTCATTGCTATAGCTCTCTGTGTCAGCTCACTTCTTTATGATTTTTTATTTGTATGTTTGGTGCAGGAAGAGTCTATATTCTTGATATGTACAATCCAGATATATATCCATTGGTAGGTTATGCTTTAATCATATGCATTTGCTTTGAAATTTGAAAGAGAAACAAAATCGTAGACTTTCAGGCATTTCCTTATTCTCTCTTCTTTTGTATCTTAGTTTAATAGATTTTTCTCAGATTTATGTGAACATTGATGCTGCATTAGCCGAAGCCTCTCCTTTTACATGAATCTGAATAACTTTTATTTCGTTTACACGAAGGATTATGAAGCCAGGAGATATATCACTCAGAAAGTTGAAGTAGTGGTAAGAATGATCTTATATATCATGTTAGATAAGGCCCTTCTGTTTCCCTTTTTATAAGGACTAATATGTTTTGTCAATCTATCATAAAACTTAACAGTGTGGAACAGATACAAGTGAATATTTGACAAAACTGGATGCGGCACTCAAGGTACTTCAGGAAGTCCGCCTTTCAATTTGTTTTGTTTGTAATGTGAGATAATATTAGTTATTTTGGATTGAAGGAAATTGAATCTGATTGGATTGGGAATTTCTCTCTTCATTGTGAGTGAGCCTGTAGGTTGCTGCTGGTGCATTTGACCCCGAATTGATCATTTACAATGCTGGAACTGATATTCTGGATGGAGATCCCTTGGGCAGGTTGAAGGTAAAAGCCTTTAAAGCAGTGAATTTGTCCACCTTTAGATGCTTTGTGCGCATGCTTGCTATGTATATCTGTTTGCATTAATAACTTTAAGAGACCTCAGTCGTGATTTTTACGCATCAGAAGATAATCCTATTGAGAAATCTATGTATATTGCAGCTCACAGGTTTCAGTTATGTTCTCATTCCATTATGAGTTTAAAACCATATTTCTTCAATTCAGATTATTAGTTTATTGTACCATTTATTATTTCTCACTTGGCAATGCGTTCAAATAATATTATCTGCAACTTAGAAAGGCACGAGTGACAACGTTTATTTTCTCCATGTTTCACATATGCAAAAACCATGTGCAGGTGAGGCCCGAAGGAATTGGCATGAGAGATGAAAAGGTGTTCATGTATGCTCGTGAGAGGGGCATCCCTCTTCTAATGCTCACATCAGGTTTTGATTATTCTCTTCTTCTTCTTAAGTATATTTGTTTTATAGATCTGTGTCCTCTCACACCAGCTCCTCCTCTGTCTCAGGTGGTTACATGAAGTCTAGTGCTAGAGTCATTGCAGATTCAATCATAAACCTATGGAAGAAATCTTTGATAACCATGTAGAGTGGTCAAAACATCACAATCACATGAAGATCATCTCCTTATGTTCATTCGGCTGCTCTGTAGCATCTTAGTGCTCACCTATTTAATGACCCGAGCTAACACATGCTGAATCAGAGCCTGCAATAGAAGTGTGTCGCCTGCAGACCCCTTTTGCTACCACCCTCTGTGCGGCACTAGACATTGATCATATATATATATAAGATTTTGTGTGTACCAGGATCTGCTGTTGGGCAAGATTGAGTTTCCAAGTTTGGTGTGTGGTTGAATTGGCAACAGAGCATGGATTGTGTGTATGATAATGAGGCCCGGGGACCAGTTAATTGAATTATTTTTCCGTGGACATGGATGCAGGGCTGGTTTCTATCACTCTTACTCTTATTTATACAGAAAGAAAAAAAAGGGTTTAAAAATACTGTTGAACTTGAGATCATAGATTGTAAGAAAAAACCACTACACAGAGTATGGTTCAATTATTTCAATCTGCATAATAACAATTGTAAGCAATAAAAAGAATTCATGTTCTACATCTACTATTCTAATCATTCAAATTTAATGATCATATTGGCCCCTCTAGCTGCTACCTTCAGATTGGTCAGCTCATCCATTGATTATTAATGTAACCGATCAAACCATTTTCAATTTTCAATGTACTAAATATATATATATATATATACCTGATTAAATCTCTCTCTCTCTCTCTTACTATACATCTATCTATATATATACACACTCGAATAGTTGATCAAATCTGAACGTGCTACTAAATATCTAAAATTTCTCGAAATTATGAAAGGTTACGTACGAATGTGAGGTATTAATTATAATTGGTCATGTTTATTTATTTATTATTGGGCGTCATAATATAGTATAGTATAGATTTAAGATATGAATACTGCAATTGTAAAAAGAAAACAATAAACAGGCATCATGAAAAAAAACATCCCCTTCATTATCGTTAATCTCCTCTTCATTTACTCAACTACTAATACTATATTAGTACTACAAAATATATTACACGATCCCACATTTTTACGATTTCATCTTCTCTCTCCTCTCTCTAGATTTCGCCTCACTCCCGACTACTACTAGCATCTGTATCACATCACATCCTGCGCCTGCCGTTTCATCGAGCGACAACCGACACTCGCTGCGCCGGGGCTTCCTTCTCGTGCGCCGCCGGCGCTGGTGCTCCCTCCAGATGACTAGATCGCTAGCCGCCGCTGTCCTACTGGCAGTCGTTTTGGTCGCCGCCGCCTCGGAGGACTCTAAGTTGCTCGAAGACGGAACCGTCTCCGCCATCTCCGACGTTGCCAATGTTACTGCAGCTGAACTCGATGGGAATAAAACTAGGCCAAAGGAGGACACTTTTGCTGATATGATCGATCGCGCGCTGGAGAAGGAGTTCACGGAGAATGAGGATCATAATGAAGGTTTGTTAGATCTCGGTTACTGTGTCGCTTTTACTTAGCTTGCATTTTGTCTCTTCTAATGATGTTTCGTTAGGGTTAGCATTGGGGTTTATTCTCTGTGTGAACTAGGGCACAAATTTGAAATCGATTCACCATTTATTTTAGCATCATATTGCTCTTAATAGTTTACTAAGTAACGACGATTGGGATTTTAGAGGTTTTAAGAGTTCTACAGGAAATTGGATTTGTTATTTTAAAGTTTAAACTGGTTATTGGTTATTTGGGGAAAGGTGAAGTTCCATTGTTGGCCCGAGATGGCTAGTATTATTACTTTTGAGCTCAATTTTTTGTTTATCTTTACCATCGTTTGTCATTTTTTAAAAATAAGCGAAGATTTATTGTTTAATGCTGATGTATATTAAGGCAGCCCAACTGGTTCTTGTAAGTTTGGTATGATTAATGTGATGGCGTATTATTTTTTTGCAATGCCTGAAATTGAAATTTAATCAAACTTGTAGCAAATGATGCTGGTAGCTTCAACAACAGTGTGGCCGAGCAACAGGTTTGTGCCTTGCAATTTCTCATCTCTTTGGATAGTGCTTTATTCTGCTTTTAGTATAGGTGTCAAAGAGATTTAATGGATTAAAATATAGTCGATGAAAAAATGTTGCATCACCTAAAATGTCCAAATGACTTTTGCGTACTTTGGAAATGCTTCCAGTCAATGTTTATGTATTTTCTATTGTAGCATCCTAGACTCAAGGTAATGTAAGAATTTATATCAATAGCAAACTTTGGTTCATCACTGGAAAAAAAGTTTTCAAATAGACAATCATTTTGAGTGAACACTGACATGATGATGTGGTTTGAATTGCAAATAATATTTTTTCTATGTCTAATTTCTTGCTTATTTGGTTTCATCATCAGGCTGTTTTGGAAACAGTAGCTAGAGTAAAGCCAAAGAAGAATGAAACGAAGGAGGAAAAGTATTTAATGGATTATGGATTATCCTATTTTACTTGCCGTGATGTTTAGTTGCCGTGATGTTTTATGGATTATCCTATTTTACTTGTATTTATAGGTCCTTTAAGTTTCATCAAGTTTTCAATCTGGATAATGACAATGGAGCTGAAGAGACCCCAACATTAATTGATAGAAAGGTAAGTGAGTGTTAATGATCTTTTGATTCTATTGTCAAATGAAATTCTTATTTTCTTTTGTAGTACTGTTATGTCCAAGTGAAAAAAAAAAGAAGGGTACCCCCCCCCCAAAAAAAAAACTGGCAAATTGACAGTCATGTAAGTTAGAATTTTTTTTTACTATTTTCAGTTTGTAAATGGACGATTTTTGTATGGCCAGGACAATGTGTTTATCATATCAAACTTTAAATCCAAATACCCAGTGCTGCAGTTAGATCTGAGGTACAGTAACAACTTCATCCAGATTTTCCTGTTCGTCTTTTGAGTACTAGGTAGTCTTATGGGGTGATATTGCAGGCTCATATCAGATCTTGTTGTCGTTATTGTTTCTGCAACATGTGGTGGAATTGCTTTTGCTTGTGCTGGACAACCGGTCTGATATTTGACATTGACTTGTTTGTTTATTATGCTCACTCTACTATTATATTTTCTAATTCGATGAAACCCTTTGCAGGTGCTTACTGGATACCTATTAGCAGGATCACTTGTTGGACCTGGAGGTCTAAATGTTATCAGTGAAATGGTTCAAGTATGTTGCTCTTGCCAGTTAAATGCATTAGTTTGCATTGCAGGGTCACTTCTTCTGTAGTAGTGTTACTGTGGTTCACCCATGAACAAGTTTGTTCCCAATATCCATCGAAAATTGATTTTGTGAAGTAATTATCATGATATTCTTGTTTCCTGAAAGTTAGATGTAAAGTCTCCTACAGGGGTAATTTTCTGATTATATCATGATATTCTTGTTTCCTGAAAGTTAGATGTAAAGTCTCCTTGGGAATTGCCCGTATCACTATATGATTTCAGGATGCTTTTGCATTTTATTCATTTAGTCTTGGATATATTTTCAATAAATCCTACAGGGGTAATTTTCTGATTATAACATGAAGAAAATTATGCATACATAGCCAGTTAGTTTGGAAATGCTACAAGTGAAATTAAGGCATTCTTTTGACACTGTTGATATGTGGTCCATTTCATATCTTTTATTACTTATGGTTCTTTTCTTTATGCGATGAACTCCTTTCATAATGAGTTTTGTGGACTTTTCATGTGATGCTATTTGTGAAATCCCTTGTTTCCATTATGTTGCAACTTATGCTTACAGGTTGAGACAGTAGCTCAGTTTGGTGTAATTTTCCTCCTGTTTGCCCTTGGCCTGGAATTCTCTACGACAAAGGTTAGCTGCTTTAAATGACAGTGTACTGTTCTTTTCAATATGTATTTAGGTTTGGAGCAATTATCTATGTTAAGCTAATGACCCGTTCACCATCACAGCTACGAGTTGTTCGTGCAGTTGCTATCCTTGGCGGGTTACTCCAAATTCTCTTTTTCATGTGCCTGTGCGGGATTATAGCCTCAGTATGTGCATTAAATGGGTTTAGTTGTTTCTTTCATACGATTATGTGCGAAAAAACTTGTGAAGTTTCTCATAAGTTGATAATTGATAATCACATTAATTATAAGAGTATGCAATTTCTATGATAAAATTCACGTGAAAGTTGCTTCAATTGTATGCTATTATCTCATTGTGATACCTGCTCATCATTTGTGGCATTAAATTTCTAGTTATTACAAATTGTTGCCTACTCTGATTCTGCTCATGAAAGGCTAGCTTATTGGAAGATGATCTTAAAACAAAGCTTCTAAGTGTGGACTGTGGAACCAGCTGATGAGCTTCAGTTGTTTTTTATTTTTTTGAAAAAAAATAAAAATAAATCCGGGAGCTAATTTGAAAATCTAGCAGGAGTTATTCATGGAATAGGAATTGACATTTCTCCAGATGTTGGTCAATGGGGGGTTCAGTGTGTGGCAATATAATCTTGTCTTTTTAATGCCACCGTTTTTATTAGAAAACAAAGGATGCAATAGCACACAAGCAGTTATTGATTCTTAGGGATGCTTACGGCAAGTTTCATGCAGATATATTTTTCATCTCTCTTACAATTCCTCAAAGATGGAAAATTGATTGATGGTGGGAAATGTTAGATTCAAAATACATAAAGAAAGGAGGAATTGATATGTTCAGCTTTCTGCATAATTTCAGTTTGAAAATCATATTGAGTTAAGATCTTATGTTCCATTTTTGCTGTGTATGCTTTACTTCTTCTCTAATGTAAGCTTAGCTTTTATGCTTATGTTACTTGAAAATAATTAGCCTATTCCGTTGGCCTAGTTTTCAGGTTATGTTATCATTCAAATCTATTTTTTGCTCTCTGAAAACATATCATGTCAATTTGACATCGGTATTTCTTGCATCATTATTTCAGGCGTGTGGTGGCAAAGCTTCTGAGGGTGTATTTGTTGGTGCTTTCCTTTCGATGTCATCTACAGCAGTGGTAAGCTCGGTGCATGAACCACTTGTTTGAGGCGTTGAGCACTGCTGCTATAATTTCTTTGAATGTGAAAAAAGTAAATTTAATATCTTGCTCTGGAAGGGGATGCCGTTTTCCTTCTTCGCGTCCATGGGATTTTCCTTATTCATAACTTTCTTAAATAGGTGTATAAGTTCCTGATGGAGAAAAACAGTACGAATGCACTTCATGGTCAAGTGACTATTGGTACACTGATCTTACAGGTATCTTGACTAGTAATTCCTTATGGTTAATGAACTTTTCATTCTGCTGCTTTCAAAATACATTACTTTTCTATATTGTTTTTCTTAACTATAATTTTCTTGTCTGCAATACTTTTTAACCTGAAAACCTGCTTATTTATTGTAAGGACTGTGCTGTGGGGTTGCTATTTGCTATGCTTCCAGTTCTTGGTGGAACTTCTGGTGTTATGCAGGGGGTGATTTCCATGACTAAATCGTAAGTTCAATCCTTTTTTTTCCTCCTCACTGAATATTCTCAAAAAATGTGTTCTTCCCCAGACTATCATATTTAATTTGAAACACATATTTAATCAGCAGTGGGAAATAATTAAGAAAAGGAATATAAATTTATCTATTTCTGATTGATTTGACCAAATAAAGATTTGGTATTATTCGACATTGAAAAAGGCATTCTTCTTTTCTTCCTTTTTTCAAATATTTTTTTTTCGGCTAAAAAATGCAAAAGCCTCAAAATATTAGACATCATACTGATAATCCATTAGCCAGGTTGGTGGTGTTGATTGCGTTCTTGGCAGCTCTAACAATATTGTCACGGACATGTGTGCCTTGGTTCTTGAAACTCATGATAAGTTTGTCATCACAGGTAAACTGAAGTGTTTCTATGATTCATCAATTTATGTTTCTATGTTGAGTTGAGATGTTGGCCGTTCACAAAGACAAGTTGCATATCACAAATACATGTGAGCTGGTTTAATTGGTCAAAGTTATTATAAGATACTCATCTCCTTTCACAGACCAATGAGCTTTATCAATTGGCATCGGTTGCATTTTGCCTTCTCGTTGCTTGGGTTAGTTTCCTTTGCACCTGCTTTGTGACTGCAGGCTGCAGCTCTGTTCCCTTATCTTGTCTTTCATTGTAAATTATTTTTTTATTTATTTATTCTTATTCTTATTATTAATATTATCTTATCTTATCTTACCTCTAAATTGATGGATTCTATCTACTTCTATATGTGTTCCAGTGTAGTGACAAGCTTGGTCTCAGTTTAGAATTGGGTTCATTTGCTGCTGGAGTTATGATAGCTACAACTGATCTTGCTCAGCATACGCTTGACCAAGTATGATTATTTTTAATTTTGAAGTACTGGACAAATTTACTGCACACTGATGTGTGTTATTACAAGGCTCTTTCACTTGTGTCGATAGCAAGAAGTTTTATGATTATTTTTATTTCTGTGCTCTTACTTTTGTGGTTATATCATTATGGCTGCATTTGCTTTAATGGTGATTTGATTTGAGTCATTTCTTTATCAGGTTGAACCTATTCGCAACATGTTTGCTGCTCTTTTCTTGGCTAGCATTGGCATGCTGATCCATGTTCATTTTCTATGGAATCATGTTGATATATTGCTTGCATCAGTTATATTGGTCGTCATCGTTAAAACAATAGTAATTTCTGGTGTTGTCAAGGGATTTGGCTACAACAACAAAACTTCACTTCTGGTAAGATGCTACCTTATTTGTAACCATTTTTCTTTCTTTGTACATTTACTCATTAACGATTGTAACCTTGATTCTTGAGCTGTGTAGGTTGGCATGTCTTTGGCACAGATAGGGGAGTTTGCTTTTGTATTGCTTAGTCGTGCCTCAAACCTTCATCTTGTTGAGGTAAATACTATTGTTGCAGTTTATCGGAGAATTGATCCCATGAGTATTGCCACATTACATTGATAAGACATTCTAGCATTTATTTAAAAATTAAATTGACTTCTTTTTTTGCAGGGGAAAGTTTACCTGCTGCTTCTCGGAACTACTGCACTCAGTCTGGTAATCATAATATTTTCACGAAATTTAGTTCATAAATTATATATGTGCTTGGTATACCTGTATTTTAACTGATACCATCGCTGTTATAACGAGTGCACAATACTTATAGGCTCCATTTAATTTTTCCTATTCAATGGTCAAATATAACAGCACACAACCTTTTTATTGGCATCTAAATATTTTATGAACTAGTGAATCTTACATATTCTTCAATTATGAGCATCTATTAGATATTACTATGCCTTACTATTTCGTGTGGAATTTTCTTATCTGTATGTTATTCACTTCACATTAAATCTATGTTCACATGGCAACTTGTACCGTATACATTTCTAATGCATTCCTGCAGGTAACTACTCCATTGCTTTTCAAGCTTATACCAGCAGTCATGCACCTTGGAATCTTGTTACGCTGGTTCTCCCCTGAAACACAAGCAGAGGTCCTTTCTTTTCCCCTCCTTTTCTCTCTCATTTCTGATGGCATCAAACCCCCATATATATGATTCGGAAGTCAAAACAATGTCTGTTGCGTTGCACATGGTTATTTATCGGTTTCTGATTTTTCTTTGAACATGAAATTTGTCCCCAGCTTGGTTTCAAAGGGGACAATCTCCGATCAGACAGTACTAAGCAGAGAATTGCTCTGATATCTAAAGATCTCTTGATACACGAAGGATGACAATTTTCTTCCACACTCTACCATCTCATGTTCAAACAAGTCGAGGTTAGCTTGCTTGGTTCATCACTCGTGTATTTTAAAAGCCAGTCCAGTCCAGTCCAGTCCGTGTGATGCGATACTCGTATACATACATCTCTAACCAAAGTAGCCAAGGACAGGCGAACGCCCCTCGGACAGCTACAACGTGAAGTAATCTAACACGTAGGAGCCACTACTATCCCAAACACATCACATTGGTTAACGCAATGCTGTGTTTTTTTCCCCTTCATATTCTTCCACCATGTAAAATAGTTACAGCTTCCTCTGTGTAATTGAGAGGCTTAAGTGTTTTTTCTTCTTTTTTTTTTTTTTTTGGGCTAAGCATTATTTTCCTGGTGTATTTCGTTTTCGTTTTCTGCTACTGTAGAGTTTTGATTTGTATTATCTGTATTGATTTGAACAGATGCTGTACAAAAAATGCTGTCTAACAAAGAAGTTAGAAGAAATTTACGGGTTTTTTTTTTTTTGGTTTTATTATTTTTTAACTCTTGATTAAAAAAATCCCTTGCCAATCAGGTGGGTCTTTGAATCTTTACAATTTCCATTTCCAACCTATGGCATTTGTTTTCTTATATTATTTTAATGATGAAGATTGGTGAGATATTTTTATTATTGTGATATTATTGTACCTCATTGACATTCTGTTTTGGGTTTGCAGTTGGTAGAAATGTTCATTTATCGTGGGTACAAATTATTGTGTTCATGATTGATATGATTATAATGTATAAGTGTTTTGTTCATAGGCGAATGTAAAGCTTGAGTATGTAGGGGTTTGATCTTAATTTTATGAGATAGACATTATAATTTTATTCTTTTTTTTTATTTATAAATATACATGTATATATATATATATATATATATAAAATTTCGAAACGTTGTGGGGTAGTCGACCCTGTGAGCCTCTACATGGTACTGCCCCTGATTGTGTTCATAATTGATATGATCATAATTTAGAAGTTTTAAGAATTAATTAAAATTGATTCTAATATCTCTAATTTATTGTTATATTAGTCATAACTATACTAATACGTACTTATAATGTGTAGGTGAACATTTTTTGTCCAGTTGGATTGTAACATTCCTCATGAAATTAAGTGATTTTCGGGAATTTTAGAAATAAAATTTTGTTTAATTATTTGGGATTTTTCATGACCAATTTAATTAGAAATTATTCATTGAGTATTTGATCTCTTTTCACCTTATTTAATATGATTTTATTATAAAGGAATATATTGATCAATTATGATATCGAATTTAAGGTCAATAAATTTACGTGCAACCCAACATTTTTGTATCGGAATAATATCGATCGATAAATTTTGTAGACCGATGAAATATGACGGTCTCCCATAAAAATGACGCGAAGAGATGTAGAGATGACGTGAGTTGACGTCAAAGTTATTGATAGAACAATCGAATGATGATCACTAAATTTTTCGTAATACTATAGTCTAGTGGCAAATTAAAATTATTGATCCCACGGAGATTGTAAAAACGAACATCCTATATACTGAAACATTTATTTTTCGGTTTATTGTCCAAGTAAATAGAAATTTGAAGGGGTTTTGAAACTTAAAACTAAATTTTGCAAGAAATTAAATTAAAACAGAGATTAAACCAAGTTTTCAGACAAGAGAAAAAGTTTGGATTCCAGGGCAAGTTCATATCTTGGATAGCATGCAAGAAAATCAATTGATCAATTAAAAATATAGATTAAGGTGGAACATAAGAAAAGTATTACAAATTCCAAGGTTTGACAATTCATAAAGTGGATTATCAATTTCATATATCCTTTCGGTCTCTAGAAAAATTAACCACTCCCAAAAACATCAGATTTATTCCTATGGATTAAATTCTTCTTTTCAGACATAATAAAAATTCATATTATCAATTCTTAAATCCATTAATTAATTTTCACTTTTCAGTCTCAAATTAATTAATTATGAAAACCTAATCAAATGGCCAATTTAATCAGATTAAGAAAGCACAAGAATTGATAAACCAATTTTAGATATTGATTGATTTGATAACCTAAACATAAATCCAAGACAATCACATAAACCCTAGAATCTGAATGAAGAATTACCTACACATATTCATGTTGAACAAAAATATGAACGGATAAAACTTATAATTGTTCTTCATAAATAAAACAATTCTTGAATTGAATGCAGTCTTACAGAAATTTGATTCCAATCTCAATCCAAGCAATAATAATTGAAGAACAAATAAAACTCTTAAGTCTAGGTCTAAAAAGTGGCATTAATGTCAAAATTCGCCAAAACAAAACTATATATACTAAGTATAATTGTTCCAACATGGAAATAAGTAATAACTTAAGAAATTCCGCTTGTTTTGCCCGTGTGTTGATCGACAGGGTGTGTGTCGATCGACACATGGCTCCTACTTCGATCAGCCTCTACATCTCTATCGATCAGCTTCCCCGGGCACCATGTCGATCGACATGGGCATCACATGTCGATCCAAGGCAGCTCTCGACACCAACTCTTCCTTGCATCTGTGTCGACCGACATCCTGCATGTCGGTCGAAACAGTGCGCACGACTGAAAAACTGCAATCTCCAAATTAGTTGATTTTGCACTCCAAAACTTGCATTTTTCACCATGACAAACAAACCAGAAATAAAACAAGTACGATGCAGGGAAAATAAAGTAAACACACATTAATATCATCAAAACAACCTAAAAATTCATTGATAAGTGAACGAAATAACTTACTTATCAAATGACAACAACTTAAACTTTTTGACTTTTTGTTCAATTACAACTCTACCCCTCCATTTCTATAAATAAACCCTCACTCTTCCTTCATACTACTTCATCATCTCAACACTTCAACATTTTTCCGGCGATCAACTTCGGCGAGTGTTCCGGTGAATTTAATTGTTTAGGTAAAAATGAGGATCTGCATACCTCATTCTTTCCATTTTCAACCTTCTCCTCTCCATTTTTCATATTAAAGAAGTGGAAAACAAGTAAATCAAGTGGTTATCGAGCTTAGAAACTTCATTATTGTCAAGGAGGTATAAATCAAGCTCCTACCTAGTTATCTCTCATGTTTGAGCATGTTTATAAACTTTTCTCTAGGTTGTAACATCATGATCTAGGCCTATTCTTAAGTTAATGAGTATGTATACATGTTTAGCATGTTGAATATTGAGCCTAGAAAACGTATGATAGCCTAGGAATCGAGTTGGTGATCATTTGAAATATTTTTAAGATTTTAGCTCCATATTGAATGTTGAGCATTTATTTCGATTCTATCATGTTTTCGATGTTTATGATGCTTAGAATCATGCCTAGACTCGTTATATATGTTTACAATACCTTTGGTGTTAAAGTGGAAATCGATTGGATGAGCCCAGATAATCGTTTGAGCCAAAAACCCTAGTTTTGCACCGGAGAGAATTTTCTCTCTGTTTCGGTCGACATACTGGCATTTCGATCAAAATGGGGCATGTCTGTCGACGACCACATGTCGATCAACATGGACCCCTTGTTCGAATTCTCGCACGTCAATCACTTGTTTCGATCGACATACATCTATATCGATCGACATACTTCATTTCAACTAACATCCACCATTTCAGTCAACATGGCCATTTCGATCGATGTGGCCCATGTTTGTTGACACAGAGCCCACGCTCAATTTTTCTCCCGTCGACCTCTCATTTCGATCGACATACCTCATATTGATCGACATACCTTATGTCGACCAACATCCCTCATTTCGGTCAACGTGGAATTGTTTTGAATAAAATATTCATTTCAGTCAACGTACTTCATTTAGGTCAACATGTCCATGTCGATCGACACACCTTGTGTTGGTCGACACTGACCCCCTTTTCAAAAATTTTGATTTTCATTCATCGATCGATTCAACCTTTTCTATTTCGATCGACATCTCCTATATCTATCGATACAGAGAGCGATTCTTATCTTTCTAGCTCTTCCTAAAACCATTTGATTCGAACCAACTTTGATTGTTTGATCCGATCTTTCATAACGTAAACCTTCCTTGAAACTCATTTCAAATTGAACTTGTAAAACTCTATCAAGGTTGTTTCATAACCAAGAGAGAAATATTTCTCGAACATATTCCTTGACATGACTTGAAGTCATCTGTTGGGAATATTGTGCCCTTCTGATCTTAATGTTACTTGTATTTGTTTTGGTGCATCAAATCTAGGTTCAATTAGTCTCTAGCAACTCACCAATGTGTTAAAAATGTAAAAGTCCTGTATAGGATAATGTTGATTGAGTTGTAATAGAGGAAGAAACTGTTTGCTAAAGATTGCTGAAGGATTCAACAAAGTACCTGAAGATTGTTGAAGGATTCAGCAAAGTACTTGAAGATTGCTAAAAAGGCTAGCAAACAATGAAGCTACGGAATGCTAGCAAGTATCAAGAAACACAAGAAGTTTGCTGAAGACACTTAGCAAGTATCAAGGCTGCTAGAAGAATGTAGCAGACAAGTCAAGCAGACTCTGAAGATCCAATGTGATGGATCTTGATCGCGTATATTTTTATCCCGCGACTTAGCAAAGCTAATAATATAGCGGCAAATAAAATTATCGATCCCTCAAGGAAAGGAGCAACGAAAAATCCTAAGTACTAACTTAAAAGTTCTTAAAATACTGGATAGGTAGAACTAAAATAAAAAGGGTTTGAATCTTAATTATTTCAAGAAAACAATTTTAAAAATAAATGTATTTGGAAAAACTTAACGGATGAGAAGTACAGATTCTAGGCTTTTCTCCCTATCAAGTATGACATGCATAAATAAATTGATTATTTTCCAATTTTAATTCCTCTGCACAGTGGAACATCAGAAAGCTATTATGAACTTCTTTGTTGGACAATTCATAAAGTAGATTAATTAATTATCTATCTCCTGTCGGTCTCAAGATTAATTAACTAACTCCTAAAGTTCTACAGATTTATTCCTACAATCTATTTCCTTCAGTTACGACAAGAAATCAAATTGTATTGTGAAAATCTCTTTCCATTGAAAACTATTACAATTACGTCTCTAATTCTCAACTATGTAATCCTAAGTGTGTGGCCAGCATACCCAAGATTAAGAATAAAACCAGATTTCACAAACTGTGAGGGAAAGGAAAAATAACTTCAATTAATTAAAACATGCATACAGTGATAGTTTGAAAACCTAGAATCTGAGAAGACAATTAGTTACACATAATTCTAATCTTAATCATCATAGACAATGAACAAGACAAGAAAAGATAAATAGGAAAACTGAATCTTCCCAAGAAATTCAATCTCCAACACAATGATCTTCTTCTTCTTCTTCTTCCTTGTGATGTTTCTCTCAATTTAATTCTCTTCTCTATTATTCTACTGCTCTCTTGCTTCTGATTTTCAAATTCTTCAACCCTTTTATAGTGTGGTGGATGAATCCTACCATATCTAGGAGTTAGATATGTGTATATCTTCCGAAATCAGAAAAGATATGATCTGGCCCGCAACACTCCGTCGATCGACGGCCAACTCGCGTCGATCGACGGGAAGGACAAAGCATCATCGATCGACGGCCAGTTGGCGTCGATCGACGGCGGTCCTGCTTCAGCACTCCTGCGTTGATCTCGTTGAGTTCTTTTATCGATCTTCTCCGAAGCTGTGACGAACAAGTTTCCAAATTCCTCCGATTTTCATCCAAAAACCTGCATGATTCATCAAACACACCATAAAAAGCACAAAAGCCAATGTATGCTAAAAAAGACACGAAAAACAACTCAAACATCACCAAAATAGACAAAGAAACAATAGATAAATTGGTAAAAATATCAACTTATCAGATCTCAACAAGGTTGTTGAGATCTCAGCAAATGTTAGAGGACTCTACAAAATGTTCTGAAAGCAAATTCCCAAAGTCTATGAGACGTCGACAGCTGGCCAATCGAATCAAAAGTTGATCAACCTCAGAAATTTAAGGAAGCTCCTAAATAAGAAGGTTGACACATCAAAAGTCAGAAGGACTCCGAGTCTACTTAAGAAACCGTTCTGACAAGGTCGGCATGTCAGAAAAAGGACCAACGAGCGAACAGGGACTTGAAGTGTCTCTGTTCATTCCAGAAAAGGAAGGAAGAAGATTGGCAGTTCACCAATCTGTCTGTAACGGAAAAAAATTCAAAGATTTGAATCTTTGTCTATAAATAGTAGAGGACTTGCATAAAATAAAGAGAGATAAACGTACGTAAAGATCAGGCATACACTCTACCGAACTAAAAACTTCGAGGCTTCTCAGAAGCTACCCGTGTTCAACACGAGGCTGTAGAAGTTCACTTCTATAGCTATTTTAAAGTTCTTTCTATCCTAGAAAGAACTCGTCAGTCAAATAACTTCGGTTAGATTGATTTTTACGGACATTAGCCGAAAGAGAGATAAGTTCAAGGAGGAACTATAAAACTCCTATTTCTGGCATTCAAGGAGGTTATGAGGTGCGTCCTCACTCAAAGGATTGTCGAGAAGATAGATATCAGAAGAGTTGCTTGAAGTGCGTTGTGGCCAGACGGAGGTGCTGCCTACAACCAGAGATCAAGTTCAACTCTTTGTATTGAATCTTAGTAAATTCTAGTCAGCAAATTGAAGAGTAGACGTAGGAAATTTGTCTGAACCACTATAAATTTTGTGTTCTCTTTGTTCTTACTATTTCATTGCTTTTTGCTGAATTGAAACCCAACACCTCAAGTGTTGGAGTATAAACTGCAAGTGAATTATGAAATAATCGAGCCTAAAACATAATTTTCTAAGTGCTTGCTAAGTTAGAACCTCAACAAGATAATTGCAAGGATCGTTAAAATTTCTGCTGCACTATAACTACTCTGATTGGGGACCAACAAGTGGTATCAGAGCGGTTTCTCTTTATAGACTAGCTGCTTCTGAGTCGCTTAGGACCAGATCCATTTCCTTGCATTCTTCTTGTTTTTGTTTTAAGCTCAGGTTACAAGAGATGCGCATAACGTGAAGTTGTCCAAATATTCTCCAGAAACCTACAAAACTGGAAGAAGAGGTCGTTGATCACATTAAAGAACATACACCCAGATATAACGTATGTAATCAAAGAAGGACCTATCAACATCACAAAGGTGAATACTTTGCTCGGAGGTGAAGCAGAACCAAAAATTGTAGACAAACCTTATGCTGAATGGACTAGTAAAGACATAATACAATCTCAACTGGCTGTTATGGCTCTTGAGCTGATCCTGAATACTCTATCAGATTCTTTAGTTGTTGAAGCACTGGAATACGACAATGCCAAACAAGTTTGGAACTTTTGTGGCACCCTATGTCAAGAAACTGATCAAATGAAGCGGAACAAGCTTTAGCAGAGCGTAGATAAGTATGAATCCTTCCAAATGCTTCCTGACAAAAGCGTAAAATTAATGGAAGCTAGATTTAATTCTATTATCCATGAATTAAAAAATTTGGGGAGAGAGTATAACCTTGCATATGTAAATGCGAAGATACTTTCGAAGATGCCTAAAGAAGACTAGTTCGTCAAGGTGACAAGCCTCAAGGAGAAGGATCTTTCAAATATAACATCGAATGAAGTGTTTCTCAGCTCCAGGCCTACGAATGGGACAAGCAAACAAAAATGAAACTGTGAGGGCTGTAACATCTGCTGAGAACCACACTGAGGACGCAACATACTTTATCAAAAGAGATACTTGTGGAAAGGAGACCACATCAGTAATTGAGTCTCAACCAAAAGAGACTGAATGTTCCATTAGCGAGCTGGAGGAACAAATGAAGAAATTGCAAAAGCTCCTACTAAAAGCTAAAGCAAATAAAGAGGAATTTTAGGCAGCAGAGAATCGCCCCACAAAAAGGACGCCGAGATCGTATTTTGAGTGTAACTCTCCTGATCATCTCAAATTTGACTGTCCGCGCATAGACAAAAAAGAGAGGGAGAGACTGAAGAAAATCTTTGAAAGATGTGCGTCGAAGGCGGTCACAAAAGCTCTCCTGACCAGAATAGAAATTCCTGGCATCCCAGATTACGATGATGGAAATTATTCCTCAGAAGAGGATGAGGAAGAGGTCCTGATGGTATTCATGGCCAAAATAGGGGATGATGATGATGCTGAAGAAGACCAAGAGGTAGAGTCTGTTGGGATTATATACTGAAAGCATATATGATTAAGTGTTTTGTACACTGGTCTTCATATATGTGTCCGCAACAATACTCGCTGTCTGATAGAACAAACATACAACGAACCATAATATCCTATTATCTCGCCTTTAGGGATGATCATATGGTGTGTAGGAGATCACAGAGGATCATATGAGTCGTTTGACCTAGCGAGATATAAACAGTATCACAGCTGAGACGGTCCCTGGATAGGCTGTCGGTCTAAGCTGCGGCACATCGGTTCATAAGTGGGCTTATCCTAGCTACTTGATGTGTCGGTACATTGTTATGTATTGATGGGATCAACAGTGGGATGTGCCATTCACATTGACATACGAATGAGCCAGATCCCTAACATACTTCCTATGATCTTAAACCTAACTGAAGGATAAGGGGCACACACAGATTGACCACACTTTAATTTACTAGAGTGGCGAGTCTTACATGTACTCTAATACTTGTATTTTGGGTGTTGGCAATTTGTGTGTGGCCTGCTTAGTCTGGACGTTTTGGTAAGCATATCCGTTTCAGGATGGTGACATTCCCTGAGGAGCTCACAAGGTTCATTATGCTAAACCCTGCAGGTTGAATTATTTAATTCAGGCATAAGTGAAAAGGAGTGAGTGGTGTAACTCAGGAAATAAGAGATTAATTAATTGTGGCTTATTGTCATAGGCCAAATTAATTAATGAATATCTAAAACCTTAAATATGTGGATCATGTTAGTTTGGTGCAACCCGTTCCTAATAACGTGGTAATAAAGGGGCGAGTCAGCATTGTTACCGTGGTGAAGGTTAAAACAATGTTTTATTAATTAATTATGTTCTGGGTTGAACAAGGAAGGATTAATTAATAAAGAGGGCCCACTTTATTATTTGCATCTGATCCCTGGTCTGGCCCATTAACTGCTCAGAGCCCATTAGGGTTAGGGTTTCTCAAAACCCTAACACTATATAAAGCCCTTCTCTCTATCAGATCATTAATGTTGTTGAGACTAGGGTTTTCAGTATATTTTTGAGAGAGGGGCGACGGCTGATCAGTGGGAGAAACTGATCGATTTCTCCAGATCTCAGATCCAACTTGGTGGATAATCCTCACCAGATTTCCAAGGAGCAAGGGAACAGATCAGAAGATCAGATCTGTAGGAACAACCACTCATCGCTGGCATCCAGATCTAGATCCTAGATCTAGATCTATTTCATCGTTGTTATTCTCCGATCTGTCCTGTAGATCAAACGGTGAAATCAGGTATTCTCTAGATCCATCCCTTACAATTAATATTGTAGGAGCATGCATAGGATTCGCATGGTTTATTTAATTAAAATTTATTCCTGGTATCCTAAGAACGATCCTTGGCAAGAAATTCATAATGGCAACTCGTGTTGTCCATCGTAGACTCGAACCCTACAGAGTCAGCCTTAGTAGTCACAAATGATAAGGTAGCGAACTCTACTATATCTAATTCAGCAAACATGCATGACACTGCTGAGTCATATTGCTCTGACTCAGAAGATGTCATTTTTGATCAACATTCAAAATAGTTTTCAAAATTCTATGCATTGAAAAATATTTTAGCAAATAAAAACTTCTCGCTGAGAGGAAGTCAGCAAAGTCGTTGAACGTAATTCAGCAGACGATTCCATCTGCTAGGAAGATACATTCAAAACCTAGCAAGGTTGAGCAATCTGCTAAGATTGTGAGGAAGCCAGTAAACACTCCACGTAAAAGGAACACTTACTTGAAGCCTGAGTCTAACTCTATTCATTTTCAATAGACTGTGAAGGCTAAGTACACTACTACACTCTCCCATGCTAATTTCTTGCATTACTTCAAAAGGAAGAGAAAGATAGTAAAAAGTGATGATAAGAAGATCATCAAAATCACGAAAATATGGATTCTGAAGGGATTGATCCAGAGAACTAATCTAGCAGGACCTGCTGTTGATCGGGTACCGAAGAATTAATTTGTGATTTTTCAGGAACATGATCCAGCCCACATGAATGGATTCTGGATAGTGGCTTCTCAGCACACATGATTGGAGACGAAGACATTTTCACAGATCTTCAAAGATTCAGAGAACCTTCAGTCTTGTTTGGCGACAACTCAAAAGGAAGGGTCATCGGAAGAGGGTGTATAGAGCAGAATGGAATGTGCATAATCAATGTGGCCCTCATCACCAACCTGAAGCACAACTTGTTGAGCATCAACCAACTGAGTGAAAATGGGTACATTATTTCTTATGTTGATACAGGATGCGAGATTGTTGACAAGACCACAGGAGAAGTAAAGCTCCAAGGAGTCCGAAAAGGTACGTGGTTGATTGGCAAAGCGGACAGCAGGACTTATGCTTCATCGCATTCAGCAAAGAGGAAACAAATTGGCTATGGCACAAAAGACTGACACATCTGAATTTCAAAACCATCAACTACATAGCTAAGAACAACATCATCGAAGCGTTGCCAAAGGAAACCTTCAGAAAAGAAGGCCTGTGCAAAGCTTGCCAGCAAGAGAAGCAAACCAAAGCAACCTTCAAGTCAAATCCTGAAAATGCCACCTCAGAGCGAGTCCTTGAGCTATTACACATGGATTTATTCGGCCTAGTAACTCCACCCAATGTAGGTAAAAAAGTCTACTCATTGGTTGTCGTTGAGGATTACTCCAGGTACAAATGGGTGAAGTTGCTGAAATTCAAAGATGAAGCCAAGATGATCTTACCGGAGCTTATACTGCGGGTTCAAAATGATAAGGAGGTCACGGTAAAAAGGATCAGATCTGACAATGGTACAGAGTTCTGCAACGGTGCTCTAATGGACTTCGGCGCCGATGCTATGATAGGACATGAAAGATCCACTGCTAGAACACCCCAACAAAATGACTTAGTAGAGCGAAGGAACAAAACGCTGAAGGAAGCTGTTTGGACCTGATACAAATCTTGGTCAAAGATACTGGGGAGAAGTTATGATGACAACACGCAGAATAGAAGTGGACTGAATGCTCGATTTCACAAAACCCCCTACGAAATCTATCATGGTCGTAAGCCTTCCCTAGCTCATTTTCGTGCTTTCGGTTCACTGTGTTTTATCCATAACAATGGGAAGTCGATGTTGAGCACTTCCTCTCCCAAAGATGATGAAGGAGTGTTCCTAAGCTATGGGCATCCTTCTCACAAGGGTTATAGAGTGCTAAACAGGACAACTCATCTTGTGGAAATAACATGCAATCTTATTTTTTTTTGAAGCTACTCTAGTGCGCATGACCATAAAAGAGCAATGAGATGTTATTCAGGAAACCAGTGATGTCAATGGACAATCAGGCTCGAATTTTTCCGATGCTGAACCGATTACTCTGACTAGGTTTATGTGTGAAAAACATATCTCTACTGGAAACCTCGGTTGGTTAGCAAACAACTGAGAAGGTCGGTGATGCAACTGGCATTGATGAGGCCTCGTAGAGTAAAACCCTAAAGGAAAGCATACATCAAGGGGAACTTTGGAAGGAGAATACAATCATCATGATGAAGATTCTACTAAAATTTCTCCAAGGAATGGCGAAAGGATTGCTGAAAACATCATTGCTAAGGACTTACTGGAACAATCTGCTAAGCTAACAACAATTACTAATCCAGCAGATGACAACTCAACAAGGGTTATTGAAAGTTTTGAAAATTTACAATTATTTGATGTTCATGTTGTAGGAAATCTAACTACAGAACCTAGCAGTCAACCAATTCCAGTCACTGAGTTGTCAAGGCTAAAGTGGTTGCTAAGGGATCATCCAACAGACACAATCTTGGGTTATCTTACAAACCTAGTTTGCACCAGACAAAGTATTATGCTAGCTTGCTACATATCACAGACAAAGCCAACCAAAGTTGTTGACGCTCTATAATCTACTAATTGGGTATATGCAATGCAAGAAGAGTTGTCAGAGTTCACCCGTAATCATGTTTGGGATTTAGTAGATTGCCCAACTCACCAATCAGTGATCGGGACAAAATGGGTGTTAAAAAATAAGCGGGATCAAAACGGGCTCATTGTGCAAAATAAAGCACGACTCGTTGCCAAAGGATACGCTCAATGTTAAGGAATTGATTTCGACGAGACATTTGTTCCAGTGGCCAGACTGGAAGCAATCAGGTTATCCCTAGCATATGTTGCTCACCATAATTTCACTGTCTTTCAGATGGATGTCAAAAGCACGTTCCTGAATGGCAAACTCAAGGAGGAAGTCTACGTGGAGCAACCTCCTGGGTTTGAACGAGGTGACAAAGTGTACAAGTTGAGAAAAACTTTATATTGATTAAAGCAAGCTCCCAGAGCTTGGTATGAGATGCTTTATCAGTTTTTGCTGAGCAATAGATTTAGGAAAGGGAAAATCGAACGCACTCTCTTCCTGATCAAGGATGCTGAAGACATACTGCTAGTGTAAATATACGTGGATGATATTATATTTGGTTCTAAGAATCTAACCTTATGTGAAAAATTTGCACATCTTATGGAAAACATTTTTCAGATGAGCATGACAGGAAAGATGTCATATTTCCTAGGCTTACAAGTTTAGCAATCCAGCGACGAGATCTTCATACATCAGAAGAAATACACAAAAGATCTCATCAGCAAATATTGCCCAGAGAAAAAAAGACTCTGCGAAATCCTATGAGCATAGCCTGCCAAATTTCCTTGGTGAGGAAGGCGAATATGTCTATCCAACAGCATACCGAGGTATAATTGGTTCCAACGGCCAACAGGCCAGATATTTTGTATGTTGTAGGTGTGTGTGCTAGGTATCAAGCAAATCCAAAAAAGTCACACATCGAGTCAGCAAAAAGGATTGTTAAATACTTGAAAGGAACATAATCACTCGGAATTTGGTATCCAAAGCTGATGATCTAACACTCATTAGATATTCAGACTCAGACTTTGGAGGATGCATGATAGATCGCAAAAGCACGAGTGGAACATGCCAATTCCTTGGACACAATCTGATTAGCTGATTCAGCAAAAAGCAACATTCGGTAGCAAAATCCACAACAGAAGCTAAATATGTAGCTGCTGCAAGTTATTGTACACAGGTGCTGTGGATCAAACAATAACTTCAATATTATGAAGTCAGCACTGGTTGTGTTCCAATTTACTGCGAAAATAATAGTACGATGTGCATAGTGAAAAATCCCAAACATCATTCGAGGACAAAGCACATCGATATCAGACATCATTTCATCAGAGACCATGTGGAGAAGAAGGACATCTCGGTGGAAATATTTGAACCGATGATCAACTAGCTGACATATTCACCAAACCTCTAGCAAAGAGCAGATTCAAAGAGTTATGTCTGAAACTTGGCTTGCTGGAGTTGGATGGTGTCATGGAAGAATGAGTCCTAGCTCTCATTTTGTTTCTGGTCGTCTTGGGTTTCTTGGATTTCGGAAGTTGTTGCAGATTAAAGTGTGTCCAAGCTCACGCTTTCAAGTTCTTACTTATTAGCAATATTCTGTATTTTTTGTCGCATTTTGTTTGCTAAGCTACTGATTGCTGAGATGGATTGCTAATGAAGATATATTGCTAAGTGCCATAATTAAAGAATGTTATACTGCGGATATGTTTGTTGAGTCCAAGCTCTCAGTAAAGTCTCTGTTGGTTGCTGAGTCTCAATTCTCAGCAAACTCCCCGTTGGTTGCTGAGTCCAAGCTCTCAGCAGAGTGCCTTCGTTTGCTGTGTTATTCAGCAAACACAATCTAGAAAATGATTTCAAATATCTCAAAAGGCAGGAGTAACCAATCAATTGAAGCGGTTGCTAAAAGCAACATCAAATGTGGAGTACATGGTTTGAATGGTGGCATCGAATAAATGTTTGCCTTGTCATCCACGCGCGCACTTCTCATCATCGTGGGTCAAAATCCAACAGTCACTCAACTCCAACCATTGATCTATCCCACGATGCAACCGTCCGATCAAATCTTTTCACCTATCTATAAAAGGAGTGTTTTGGAAATTTTTTTCAAACCCTATTACATTTGAAACACTTACTCAAATTTCAAAACTTTCAATCCTCTGGTTTTCAAGATACTCAAATTTGAAAGCTCCTACAATGGCGGAATCATCCAATCAATCAAATCCCCAGGCAAAACATCTGCTACTGCTCTTGTCATTGCTCCAGAAGAGCACATGTTGACATTTACTGGCATATTCAAGGAGCACATCGACGATACTATTAGGTATGGATGTCTGGTGTCTATTGCCGAGAAGAAGAAGGAAGGGCAATTAACAAACGCACAGAAAAGGGCGGCATAGGTTCAAAAGGACAAAATTTTATATGAACCTCTGTGTGAAAACCACTTTTCGCTATGGATTATTAACAGACTCAAGAGTGAAGGGTTGTTGAAGTACATGACTGCGGAACTGTTGAGGTTTAGGCTGCACATGGTGGCAAAATTCTACACACGAGTGGTCGTCCCGAAAGGTGCAAAGTATTTTACTACGTGTGTTTTTAGAACCGCGATCAAAGTCAGTCCTGAAATAGTTGCAACAAAGTATGGGTTAAGAAATGAAGGAGAAGACGTCGGTACTTAGAAAATTGAAGATAAAGATGGGATGAAGAACATATAGCTACAATGGAAGAAGGAGAGTTATGCTGTGAAGACGTGGAAGGTAGCCTCGCCAATCAAAACACTTACTGATTCACACAGAGATCTGGCAATTATGGTGATAATGATGTTGATGTGTGAAGCCGGTTCGCACTCTGAATTAAGTGCGAAGAAATATGTTGTAATGAAGGCGATCGATGGCAATCTTCGAGGTAATTGGGCAAAATCTATATACAGTAAGTGGTTGGAGCACGTTCACAAGAATGGTGATATCAAGAAGGAAAATGTCTTCACCTAAGATGTCAGTTTTGGCTTGAAGATTAGCCATTTCATTGAGGGGTTCATTCCCACGGAGTAATTGGACAGGGGAGAGGAATTATTGCCAACTGATTACATGACAGTAACGAGGCACCGTCAACCTCCGGTGGATGTTAAGCGACCGAGGTATCCCAAAGGAAAGAGAAATGTTGATCCCAATTACCCAGTTTCGGAGGAAGAAGATCATGATGAGGGGGAATTCCTTCCTCAGTCTTCCATTCCATTGACAGAAGAGGAGATTCTGGAAGATAAAAGGATAGCTGAGACTGAAAAATTGTTCCAGGAAATGGATCAGCTGCCTGATCTTACTCGCCTTGACCCAATCGACACACCCCCAAAGAAAAAGAGAACACCAGTCAAGCCACAGCAACGAAAGAAGCAGAAAGTTGATGTTACTAAGAAGGAAGTCTCTACCCAGAAGGTGGTTGCTACTGAGGGGGAAGTCATAAAGAAAGGCATGGATGATGCCTTCCGAGGATCAACAATTTGGATTCAGATGCCTACTATTATTTCAACTTCTGGGATGCCCATCGTCGTTCCAAACCCTCCCCCCCAAGCACCACTGTTGATCCTACTCTAAAGACCACATAGAAGAGGTTGCTGACCGTGGTTGGACAGGAGTCAAGGAAGAAGGCCAGGCAAGACAAGGAGATGAAGAAGAGGCAAGAGGAGAAAGAATTCAATAAGAAGATGCAGGAGATTACCTTCCAGCAATGGGATTCTAACTACGAACAAATCAAAGTTGCTGCTGAGAAGTTTGCTACGAAGAAGAGATATGAGATGGAGCAAGCAGTAATGAAAGAGACGGTTGCTGAACCTATAGTGGAGCATGAGCCGGTTGCTGAGATAGGAGTTGAAATAGAGAAAAAGACAGCTGAGGATGTTGCGGAGACAAAGCCACCGGCTGAGAATGAGCCAACCCCCATTGCTAAAGACAAAGGCAAGATGGTTGCTGAACACGTTTTTCAACAAACTAACCCTGATGCCATTTATGATAAAGATTTTAACAAGATGCTGAGAACAGGGTTCTTTAATGAAATCCCTATGGTACCAGTAGGTGGATGTGGAAGTATTGTGATTGGAAAGCAGACTCCTGTGCAGGGTGAAAGGAATAGTGCCTTTCAGGTTGAGAAGCTCACCACTGTGCAAAGTGGTAGTGGTGGTGCTGAGGCTGCTGAAGACCAAATTGTACAGAATGATGAACCTGTTGCTGTTGAGCAAGTTACCAAGCAAGGCGACAGTAGCATTAAAAAGGTTGATAAGGAAGTTGCTAGGCAGACTCTTGCGCAAGGAGATGGTAGTTCTGCCAAGGATGCTGAGAAGAATGATGGGGTTGTTGATTCACAGACTGCTGCACAAGGAGGAAGCGGTGCTGTTGAGAAAAATGTTGAAGAGCAAACTACCGCGCAAGGAGAAGGTAGTGCTGCTAAGAGTCCTGAAACTGAGAAGGTAATAGAGCAAGTGATTGTTGCCAGTGAGAAAGTCTTTGCTGAGGAAGTAGTCGCTAAGAAGCCTGACGCTGCCAAGAAGGCTGAAGTATCCAAGAAGGCTGAAGAGTATGATCGTCGTATCTTTAATTGCATTTACTCTAATATTCTTGGCATTGTTATGTCTGAGGATTTGCAGGCGTCAATAGCCAGCACAGAGCAATCACTTGGGATTGTTGCTGAATCTCAACAACAGGCGACCACCCCGGAAAAACTGGCGGAGGATCTAAAAAAGCAAGTAAATGAGAGGAATGAGAAGTACCTTCGAGCCTTAGGACTTGACCGTTCTAAAGTCCCCCAGATGGGCTAATGCTATTGATTCATCCAAACTTTTCAAGGAGACAATTGATTCGCTATGGCAGAAACATGTTGCTCTTCCCTCCCCCGAAGAATCTGACATATTCTTGAACGCTATTCCAAGTGACCTTAATAGGGAGGAAGTTGAGATGTCCGTTGAATCCAAGGTTGAGCAAATAGTGGTAGTTGCTGAAGACAAGGACAAAGGGAAGCCAGTATGGGTTGAAGATGCCTTGAGAGTGCCACTTGTTGGAGAACCACACCGTCAATTCCGAGCACGTCATATTGCTCAATGCTGTCCAGCAGTAACCATGACTGATGAAGAGAATGCTGATCTGATTTCCTGGGCGAATGACATTGCTATATTCATTGAAGCCCGGTTGCCCGAGGAGTTTGCGACCACATTTGCTGCTAACATTCACGTTGAATATGATGACATTGATATTTCTGATGACTCTGACGACACTCTTTTTCTCAAGAAGGAATTCCTAAGTTGGAGGCAGTTTGATTTTTCCACCCACGAGCTCAATTATGATGGCTCGTTTGGGTCTGAGTCACTGGAGACGTGAAGAAGATTGGGCTAATGACTAGATGGACTAGACATCCAAGAGGCAATATACTGAGAATCAAGTGTTGGAATGGATAAGGAAAATTAAGGCATACCGAGCTGCTTGGGGAGATCGTTCACTGGCACCATTTGAGTATGCCCCACCTACTAAGACTTCCACATCTAGAACTATACTACGGTCTCCTGCAACGAGGAAGCAGGTGATAAGCTCGTTATTTCACTCACTTATCTATATTATTTTTATACTATTTTATGTAGTTTTATTGAGTTTATATATATATTTTATGCATGATGTCAATATTAGGTGGTTTTAGGTGTGTTTTGATGTTTATGCAGGTTTTTAGGCCTAAACTCATGAGAAAACCATTCCGGAAGCAGTGACGTGTAAGAGTAGCAATGAAGAGTTCTTCCACAAGAGGAATTCGAGCTATTGGTGCATGGCAATGGATGATGCTTTGAGTTAGCTCTCCAACGCAACTGGAATCGGGTCAATCGGAGTTCAGGAGAGGAAGTTATGGCCAAAACCGTGAGACCGCGCAGAAGAGGCGAGAAGCTGCGTCGACAGACGCCAATCAGCATCTATCGACGGTGATTTAAAGGCCACGTTGATCGACGGGGATGACTCGTCGATCGACGCGGACCTCCTGGCGCGGGAAATTGGCTGAATTCGAGATTTTTCATATCTTTAGCCCTATATTTGATTTGATACACCTCCACCTCTATATATAACTTTGTAAATTTGATTTTTCAGAAGCCCCCACTCATTCCCAATCGTGTTTCATTCTAGATTTCAGATTTTGAGAGATTCCAATAAGTTTTTAGAGTTTTATGTTTGAAGACAAGTTCCTGCGGGAAGATTTCCGGATTCCAGTTTTTATGCAATTCAGGTTGTATTTTTCTATGATGAATATTACCATGAATATGTGTAACTAATCTCTTCCTCGGATTCTAGGGTTTTGAACTATCAATGAATGCTTGTTGTGATTAATTGAATTATTTTCCCCTTCCCTTCGTAGTTTGTGAAATATGTGCTTATTCATAATCCTGATTTGTTGGCCACATCTTAGGATTATCTAGTTGATTACTTGAGACGTAACTGTGATAGTTTTCAATCGAAAGAGATTTTCACAATATAATCTGATTTCTTGTCGTAACTGAAGGAGATTGATTGTAGGAATAAATCTGTAGATCTTTGGAGTTAGTTAATTTATCTTGAGACCGAGCGGAGATAGGTAATTAATTAATCTACTTTACGAATTTTCCAACAAAGAAGTTCGTAATACTTTTCTGATGTTTCACTACGAAGA
>JAPKLW010001989.1:68100-78791 GCA_026898455.1 Plectranthus barbatus
CGATTCATTCATACATGTCATACTTGATAGGTAGATATCCCTGGAATCTGTGCTTCTCTTATTTGAATCTAAAAGCTTTTTAATTCCCTGTTTAATTTTCATTAGCAAGTATTACAATTTTCAAAACAACCAAAACTTTTTAATTGCTTTTCCTAACCAGTATTTTAAGATCGTCTGATTTAGTATTTAGGATTTTTCGTTGCTTCATTCCCCTGGATCGATAACCTTAGGGTTTACAAATTTATTTGCCACTATTTCTATAATTAATCTGTAGAAATTAAAGTGATCAGCAGGCTGCTGTAGCTGCTGAGTTGATGGCTAGGTTGGCTAGAGAAGAGGAGGAGAAGAAGAAAGCTGAAGAAGAACGGAGATTGGAGGAATACCGTGCTGAACTTCTAAATGTTGTGGCATGTATTCCGACGAGCATGATCATGTATGAGCCAGAGCCACCATCTCCTGTTCCAAACATTGAAGAAATTGATGATGTAATGATTGAGGATGAAATCCCTACTAAGAAACAAGCTGAACAATCTACTGAAAAGCCTGCTGAAGAGCCCAGGGCCATGGAGATAACTGCTAAAAATAGCCTCCTTCCTCTAGCAATGTTGTTGTGTCTTAAATGTCGAGCCTGTGAGCTCAAGTACCTTTCACAGGGATATTCAGACCTATCTTGATGCAGCTGTTGAGGCTAAAGTGGAGAAAGCCTAGGAAGAACTGCGCCATGAATGGAAAGACAACCTTGCATCTTTCTCGGCTGATCTTTTTGCTGCGATCAAAGAGGGGGATGAGAGGAGGATGACTGAGGAGGCTGAGTGGCGGAAAGAAGAAGAGGAAAGGCGTCTACGCCAGGATGCTTGCCAGAAGCAGGAAGAGGACCTCAGGAAGCAGCAAGAAGAAGAGGACAGAGAAGAGCGAAGGAAAAAAGAAGAAAGGGAGCGGATTAAAAGGGAGGAACGAAATGCTCTGGTGGATAAATTCATGAAGATTATTGCACAATAAATCAGCAATCTTACCAAGATCACCGGCTCTCCAAGCTCGAAGAATGCTGACTCAGATTCGTCCACAACCAAGAGGTAAATTTCTCTATCATTGCACCTTTGAAAGTTTTTGTGGGTTTTTGTTTCATGTACTCTACTGCTGAAATTATTTAATGAAACTAACCCAAATTGACGAAAAAATCTTATTGTCCAATTATGATTATATTTGCTTAGCTGAATTTACACATTTTGTGTAATCATCAAATTGCATGTGGACTGCTGAGTGTTGGTTGCTGTTCGATTTCCTATTGCTCTGTTTTTGTGTGAAGGATGCTATATGCTTATTATTGCTGAGATTCCAGCATTTTACTGAGCCAATCACATGTGTTTTAAATTCTAATTGAGCAATACCTTTCTTATTTTGAGGTGGAAGTTTTCGAACAAAAATGAGTCTAAGGGGGTCGACATACTAAGTTAGAATGCTAGATTTATTTTGAAAACTCAGGAGTCTTCTTTCCCATGATCAACAAGAGTGTTTAGGGCTTTGATGGCACCAAAAAGGGGGGAAATTGTTGGGAATATTGTATCTTTTTTTTTCTTAATGTTACTTGTATATTTTTGGTGCATCAAAGCTAGGTTCAATTAGTCTCTAGCAACTCAGCAATGTGCTAAAAATGTAAAAGTCATGTATAGGATAATGTTGATTAAGTTGTAACAGAGGAAAAAACTGTGTGTTGAAGATTGCTGAAGGATTCAGCAAAGTACCTAAATATTGTTGAAGGATTCAACAAAGTACTTGAAGATTGCTGAAAAGGCTAGCAAACAATGAAGCTACGGAATGCTAGCAAGTATCAAGAAACACAAAAAGTTTGCTGAAGGCACTAAGCAAGTATCAAGGCTACTAGAAGAATGTAGCAGACAAGTCAAGCAGACTCTGAAGATCCAATGTGCTTGCTGAGATCTCAGCAAATGCTAGCGGACTCTACAAAATGTTCTGAAAGGAAATTCCCAGAGTCTAGGTGATACGATCCTCGCCGGAAGGTTTAGATGGCAGCCCAGGAGCCCGAACAATTCGACTCAGACACGACGCGGAAGCAAACAGAACTTGATAATATGGGAAGATCCAACACCTTTGGATTCAAAAACCTTCAGTACCGTAGTCCATAATAAATCTCCTACGACCCAAGAAGCGAATTGATCCAACAATGAAGGACATACGCGAAGACACCACCAATGGATATCACTGTCCGATTGATTGGTCGAGATTGAAACCCTATGGATAATATAGAATTTTGAAAATTGAGCCTTCAGAAATTAATGGAGAAAATCTCACAATTTTATTAAAATCTGAAAACTGAATAAATTGTTCAATAACAAGGCCTATATATAGGTAACTCAAATCCTAAACTAATAAGGTAATTAATTTAAAAAATTAAAGGGAATAAATTCGAAATTTAATTTAACAAGGCCTAAACATGTTGGCCCAAAATAACTGAATAAATTAAACTAAGCCCAATCATTACACATAATTAAATTGATAACTTTTGGGTCTTCGTTTAGTTCTTCCAACTCCATCGAATCCTTGGAAATATTTGCAGCCCAAATGCCTTTAACCAACAAACTCAATCCAGCCCTCAAAGTCCTTGCTCGAGCTCTAGTCATCGGCCTACTCAGAATGTAGACTGGATCGTCTCTCACAGCTGCTACTTGGGCTCCATCATTCCCCTCCTCTTCAAGAGGATTTGTCCTCAAATCCAAGCTGTCTCCTACATCAAAACGACTTAAATCAGCAACATTAAATGTAGCACTAACATCGACTCATCTGGTAAGTCCAATTTGTATGCATTATCATTCACTTTCTCCAACACTTGGAAGAGACCTTCTCCACGAGGTAACAACATCAATCTCCGGTGCAAAGGAAACCTCTCCTTTCGCTTTTGTAGCCAAACCCAATCTCCAGGCTCAAACAACATCTTCTTGCGCCCTTTATTTGCTTGCTTGACAAACTGCTCAGTACGACGCTCTATGTTCTGCCTAGCCTTCTCATGAATCTGCTTCACAAAATCATCTCTTTTTTGCCCATCAAGGTTAGTAAACTCTTGCACAGGTAAAGGAGATAAATCCAAAGGAGTCAAATGATTAAATCCATACACAATCTCAAAAGGGGAAAACTGAGTAGCAGAATGAACTGAATGATTATAAGCAAACTCAACATGAGGCTAACATTCTTTCCAATTCTTAATATTCTTCCTAAGTACAGCTCTCAACAAAGTAGATAAAGTCATATTCACTACCTCAGTTTGACCATTAGTTTGTGGATGACAAGTAGTAGAAAACAACAATTTAGTGTCTAACTTACACCACAAAGTCTTCCAAAAGTAGCTTAAGAACTTAGAATCTCTATCAGAAACAATTGACCTAGGAATTCCATGCAATCGAACAACTTCCCTAAAGAACAAAACAACAGCATGGGATGCATTATCAGACTTATGACAAATAAGAAAATGAGCCATCTTAGAAAACCTATCAACAACCACAAATATAGAATCACTACCACGCCCAGTACGTGGCAAACCTAGCACAAAATCCATAGAAATATCAACCCAAGGTGCAGTAGGAATAGGTAAAGGGGTATACAATGCATGAGAACTAGACCTAGACTTAGCCTGTTTACAAGTAATGCATCTACCACATACACTCTCAACATCACGTTTCATGCGAGGCCAAAAGAAATGCTCATGCAACACAGCCATAGCCTTAGCAATACCAAAATAAACCATCAAGCCACCACCATGTGATTCTAACAGTAATAACTCACGTAGAGAACACCTAGGAATGCACAACTTATTTTTCCTAAACAAAAATCCATCATGCCTAAAGTATTCACCACTAGAAGATGTCTCACATGTAACATATATATCACCAAAATCCTCATCAGAAGCATACAAACCTTTAATGCACTCAAATCCAAGTAACTTAGCATCTAAAGTAGAGATTAAGGCATACCTCCGAGACAATGCATCAACCACCACGTTTTCCTTACCTTGCTTGTATTTAATGACATAAGGAAAGGTCTCTACAAACTCCATCCATATTGCATGCCTCTTATTCAGCTTGTGCTGCCCCTTCAAATGCTTCAGCGACTCATGATCGGTGTGAATAATGAACTCCTTAGCCCACAAGTAATGCTGCCATGTTTTCAAGGCTCTCACCAAGGCGTACAACTCCTTATCGTATGTAGGATAGTTAAATGTCGCACCATTCAACTTCTCACTAAGTATGCCACGGGCCTCTTCTCCTGCATCAACACTGCACCAATACCAACTCCAGAAGCATCACATTCAATCTCAAATGTCTTAGAAAAGTTAGGAAGAGATATTACCGGGGCATGTGTCAACTTATACTTCAACAACTCAAAAGCCTTCGCTTGCTCTTCTCCCCATCGGAACTCCACATTCTTCTTAATCACTTCAGTCAATGGGGCTACAATGCTGCTGAAATGGGGTACAAAATGCCTATAGAAGCTGGCAAGTCCTTGAAAATCGCGAACATCGCCAATGTTCTTAGGTTGCGGCCACTCCTTGATTGCTTGAATTTTCTCTTCATCCACATGCACTCCATCTTCACTAACAACAAAACCAAGAAACACCAACTTATCTGTGCAAAAGATGCACTTTTTCATGTTAGAAAACAATCTCTCCCTGCGAAGTACATCCAAAATAGACTTCAAATGCTCAAAGTGATCATCATGACTCCTACTATAAATCAGAATATCATCAAAATAAACCACTACAAATTTGCCAATAAAAGCTCTCAAAACATGGTTCATAAGACGCATAAAAGTACTAGCAGCATTAGTTAAACCAAAATGCATGACTAACCACTCATACAAACCAAGCTTAGTTTTAAAAGCAGTTTTCCACTCATCTCCCTCCTTAATCCTAATCTGATGATATCCACTTCGCAGATCTATCTTAGAAAACACACAAGCACCATGCAACTCATCTAACATATCATCTAAACGAGGGATAGGATGGCGATACTTAACCATAATGTTGTTAATAGCACGACAATCGCAGCACATCCTCATGCTCGAATCTTTCTTGGGCACAAACAATACTAGAACTGCACAAGGACTCAAACTCTCTCTTACGTGCCCCTTGGCCAGCAACTCTCCGATATGCCTCTCCAGTTTCTTCAACTCCTCGGGCTGGTTTGGTAAGCTGGTTTGTTCAGAAGGGTTGCTCCAGGCACAAAATCAATCTGATGCTCAATCCCACGAATGGGTGGCAGTCCGGCTGGGGTATCATCTGGAAAGACATCCTCAAAATCCTACAAAAGAGAGGAAAAAGAAGGGGGTAGAGAAGCAGGAATGTTAGTTAAAATCAGATTCTCCTTGTAGATCAACAACACCAATGGTTTCTCATCCTGAACCGCCCACTTCAGATCCCCAACCCTAGCTAGAAAGGACTGCTGCACCACCCCTTTCTCCTTATTATCTCGTGGTTGAACCGCTTCACCTGATTCCTTCTTCACCTGGACTTGATCCTCATAGACTTGTTTAGGGATCAGAGGAAAAAGTGAAACTTTTTTCTGCTTGTATTCGAAGGAATACTTGTTCGTGAAGCCATCATGCTTCACGCGCCTATCAAACTGCCACGGATGCCCCAAAAGTATATAACTCGCCTTCATAGAGATCACATCACACAACACCTCATCCTCATATTTCCCTATGCGAAACGGCACCATGACTTGATTCACCACTTTGATGACACCACTATCATTCAGCCACTGCACCTTGTATGGCCTAGGGTGCTTTATCACCGGTAACCCTAGTTTCTGCACTATCGACCGACTCGCCACATTGGTGCAACTGCCTCCATCTATAATCATGCTGCAGGTCTTATCGTTGATGTGACAACGTGAATGTAAAATGTTCTCCCTTTGTTCAACTCTTCAGCTGCAGGCTGTGCATTCAAAGCCCTTGTCATCACAAAATTCAGCGCTGCAGATGCCTCAATCTCTTCTCCATCCTCATCAGGATCATCCAAATCAGGCATCTCCATGTCAGTCTCTTCATCTGTCACAATCTCTCAATCATCCCGAGTCACCATGACTCTCCGATTCGGGCAATCATTAGCAATATGCCCACAACCTTGACACTTATAACACTTGCAATCTCTATTACGAAAATCAGTGGTAACAGATTTACCTTGAGCTGCGGAATCTGACATGGGCTTCACAAACGGCTTCTTCTCTCCTTGAGGCTGCTCCTCCTTCCATGGAGCTCGTTTTGGTCCTGAACCACTTCCAGTTTGGTATTCTCTCCAGCCTGTAGGGTTTTGCCTCGTATTACTGTCATTGCCCCTCCTCTTAGTTGTCCCTCAATCTTGATTACCATGTGGACCATGTCATCCAGCTCGACATAATGTTGCAGCTCCAC
Source organism: Plectranthus barbatus (assembly GCA_026898455.1). NCBI lineage: Eukaryota > Viridiplantae > Streptophyta > Magnoliopsida > Lamiales > Lamiaceae > Plectranthus > Plectranthus barbatus. The sequence continues at coordinate 74,521 of JAPKLW010001989.1, forward strand.
CGTATTCTAAATCTCCCAATTCAGTCCAGTTAGAAACCTAGCCATCGTCGCCTCTCTATCCTCCACTACATTAGCTCGGATCATAACCACTTCCATCTTCTTATAGTACTCATCCACACTCCGACTACCCTGCCTCAAACTCTGCAGCTTGTTATACAACTCTCGGTAATAATGATTCGGCACAAATTGCCTCCTCATAACAGCCTTCATCTCATCCCATGTCTCTATAGGTCTCTCCCTATTCCTCCTCCGACTACTGACCAACTGATCCCACCACACAAGAGCGTAATCAGAGAACTCCACTGCATCCAGCTTTACTTTCTTCAACTCAGAGTAGTTGTGTCATTCGAACATCATCTCCACCTTTTGCTCCCACTCCAGATACAATTTGATGTCATTCTTTCCCTGAAAGGACGAGATGTTCATCTTGATTGTCCCCAGACTGTTATCATATGACTCCTCCTCGGTATAGTCATCGACATCCTCCTCATACTGAGAATTCTGTCTCTTATACAAGCCTCTGCCATCTCGATTCGCACGTCCTCCTTTTCCCAGTACTCTTATGACTACCAGATGAGTCTCGTCGAGTCTTTTCTATCATAGAGATCTCGAAACTATCCATTCGCTGATGCATGACATTAATCTCACTCTTCAGCAACCTAACCAATTCAGATTTCATGGCCTCCATCATGTACTTGATTTGACCACCACCAACAATCTCATCTCCTTTCAACTCCCCAGAATTATTTCTTTTAGACATACCTGCAAGAAAGGTTAGATAAACAAAACAATAGAAGGACCTCACCACCTCACATACACTCGTGTATCACTCAGTTATGTCAAAGCACTCACACTCGTGTATTACTCTAAGTATAAATGGCTTTTTCAATCCCTCTAACAATCTCTCAATCTCTTGCCTTTTACCACTTTTTTCTCCTTTTTGAAAAACTCAAAAAAATACTATAAAATTCCACGAACTTCAATTCGACGAACCAATTGAACGGGAAGACTCTAGACGACTCTAGGAAGGTAAATGACCAAAAATGAACAAAAAACAATTTCGGAGGGCAATAACTACTGAAAAATAAAGGAATTTGACCAAAAAGCACCTTATGTCACGGCAAAGCGGTGAGTCTTGTAGAGCTCGCCGAAACGTTTCCGAAAAGCACAATTAAGCCAAAAACGGATGCTGAACGCAAAAATTACGAGAAAAAAAAGATAAAAAGACACTAGTAGAAATAAAAAATTATGGATTCTTGATTTATTTTTAATCCCCCTCTTTTTTATTTTCCCAATACTTTTTTTCGAATTTTTTTTACGAATATTTTTTTCTCTTCGAACTCTTTCTTTTCTATTTTGTTCGATTTTTTTTAAATTTTCGCCCCTTTTTTTATATGGTAACTACCAAATTGTTTAGTAATTCAAGAAGGAAATAATATGACTACTAAGGAATAGTATGAATAAGGTAAAAGATATAAGGAAAGATTTGAATTGATCTAATATGGTAAGAAAGATTATTCAAATCTTGACACACAAGGAACTCAACAATTCGAAAACCCTAACACAAAGAATTTTCGAATCAAACAGGACACAAGACAAGGAGAGACACGAAGAAATACGAAATACCAACGACAGAAAAACAAGACAAGACCATACTCGATTTTTTTGTTTTTTTACACAAAGACACGAAAACTTGAAGAAAAGAAAGAGAAAGGGTACGACCTGTATATTGATACCAAAATAATATGATCCTCGCCGGAAGGTTTAGATCGCAGCCCAGGAACTCGAACGATTCGAATCAAACACGCTGCGGAAGCAAACGGAACTTGATAATATGGGAAGATCCAACACCTTTGGATTCGAAAACCTTCAAGTACCGTAGTCCAGAATAAATCTCCTACGACCCAAGAAGCGAATTGATCCAACAACGAATGATATATGCGAAGACACCACCAATGGATATCACTGTCCGATTGATTAGTCGAGATTGAAACTCTATGGATAATATAGAATTTTGAAAATCGAGCCTTCAGAAATTAAAGGAGAAAACCTCACAATTTTATTAAAATCTGAAAATTGAATAAATTGTTCAATAACAAGGCCTATATATAGGCAACTCAAATCCTAAACTAATAAGGTAATTAATTTAAAAAATTAAAAGGAATAAATTCGAAATTTAATTAAACAAGGCCTAAACATGTTGGCCTAAAATAACTGAATAAGTTAAACTAAGTCCAATCATTACAAATAATTAAATTAATAACTTTTGAGTCTTTAGTTCTTCCAACTCCATCGAATCCTTGGAATATTTGCAGCTCAAATGCCTTTAACCAACAAACTCATTTCAGCCCTCAAAGTCCTTGCTCGAGCTCTAGTCATCGGCCCACTCGGAATGTAGACTGGATCTTCTCTCACAGCTGCTACTTGGGCTCCATCACTAGGAGACGTCGACAGCTGGCCAATCGAATCAAAAGTCGATCAACCTCAGAAATTTAAGGAATCTCCTAAATAAGAAGGTTGACACATCAAAAGTCAGAAGGACTCTGAGTCTACTTAAAATACCATTTTGACAAGGTCGGCGTGTCAGAAAAAGGACCAACGAGCGAACAGGGACTTGAAGCGTTCCTGTTCATTCCAGAATACGAAGGAAGAAGATTGGCGGTTCACCAATCTGTCTATAAAGAATGAATTCTATCCATTAGATCTAAATAAATCAATGGTTGATATGCAATTAAACTACACCTTAAACACAATCAAACAATTGCTTGATTGTGTTTTAGTTGTTGCTTGATTATTATGTTGCATGATTGTGTTTCACTTGTTGCTTGATTTTATATCAACCATTGATTTATTTTAATTTAACGGATAGGATCCATTCTTTTTTCTCGTAGAGAACTTTTTTTTATTTGATCCGCTCCCTATATATATATATATATATATATATATATATATATATATTAGTGTGCTAGATATAGATATCATGAAAAATAAGAAATACTACATTTTAATATCAAAATACTTTATTTTAATATCAAAATCTTGCATTTTAAAAAGTCTTCATTTTAACATCAAAATCATGCATTAAGATTTATTTTCATATCTTAAACTTTGTTCATTCTATCTTAAATCTAATTTATTGTTCATTCTCAAATTCACATGGTATCAATATTTCTCATATAATCAATTCCGTATATATATATATATATATATATATATATTGTCATTTCAACGTTCAAGATCTATTAAATTATGTATGCAGTTTTAGTCCATTATCCTGCATTGTTGCAAAATTAAGGTTCTTTTTGTAATTTTAGCTTTTTTAATATTGAAATAATATCTATCTTCACATTTTATCAAATTTTTATTCTTTTTTTCTCACGATTTGATTTCCTCTTTCTTCTTCGTGCGATTTGATTTTTATTTCTTCTTTCAATTAGATTTTTTTCCTTGTTACTGGATTTCGCAGCCGTCTTTGTTACTTGTGGTTGTTATTGAATTCAATTTTTCTTGTTCTACTTTTTATTTTCGATTTGTAATTGTGTTAATGTTTGTTTCTGTAATTTTTATAGATGATTTGTGCTGGTTTTGGAATTGTAAACTTTTTATCATTGACTGTTCGTGCTTGATGATAGTTTAAAAAGATTTTATCTATTATTCATTTTCTATCTTTTTTATTCATTATAGTTCTATAACATGTGCATTTTTTTTATCATGGTTCGTGAAATTTTTGTGTAGTGACATGTTCATTTTTAGGTTTATATTATGATTATTAGTGATAAACTTATGCATTTTAGTTTATTACAGGTTCATTTATACAAAATTGTCTTGATAAGATGAAACCTTTAAAGGGGAGAGTTTTTAGAACTCTTGATGATGATATTGAGTTTTATAAGGACTATGCTCGTATTGCTGCTTTGAAGAAAAAGATGTTTGAAGGTTTTTATGGTCGATCGGTTCCTAAAAATATTGAAGTGTTGCCTCCAGTTATTGTGAAAACCAAAGGCAATGGAAATTGAATTGCTTCGAGGTAGGAGAAAGCTCTTAGAATGTTGGATAAACCAATGAGAGTGTGTGCAAAATGTAAAAAGTAGACCTATTGAGATTCAAGGAATTGTGTCAAAGTCAATAAGAATGTGTTGGAGTAGTCTCAATATAACTCGAGAAAGTAGTTCGAGTGGGTCGAGGAGACTAGTCCGGTAAAGTGGGTCAAGCTGTGTATGTTGAGGAGCTCGAGGAGCAGTTCGAGTTGGATAGATATGGAAAATATATTG
>JAPKLW010001989.1:84410-97773 GCA_026898455.1 Plectranthus barbatus
ACGGGAGCGTTATAGTATCAACCACCTCCCAGATAAGAGATAAGACCAAATCTGGATCTTTGATTTCATAAATGAACGGTTCAGATTAAATATTGATATTTAAAAAATTCGCTGCATATATAGTTGAAAAAAGTTGCATATAAGGGTAAATAGGTCATTATGCAGTAAATTAAATCTTCCCACGTATTTTTTATTCGAAAATCATGGTGGTGGTTCCGCATTAACAGCGCACGATCTTCAATCAAACTACTGCATTTACATCACATTCACACCACAACCACTGTAAAAAAAATAAAAAAAAAATTACAGCAGCGAGAAAGAGAGAGAACATCGCGCCGGCCGGAGTGAAGAGGAAAACGACGGCGAAGGTTTGTATCATAACCGGAAAACATTCGTGTTTAAGTTTTATTATATATTTCCTCTTGTTTTATATTATTACTGCAATTTTACAGGCGAATTAACTGCAACTCTTTCAACTATCATTACTTACATTTAAAACTATAACAATTCAACACTATAACTGCACTATTACAGGCGAGTTAACTGTATGTTTTTTAAAGAATGAGAAAACTAAAAATTTTGTATACATTAAATTTAAATATTGGAATGTAAACCAAAAGTTCTATGACTATAACAATTACTAACTATACATGCAATATTACATACGAATAAACAGCAAATATTGTATACACAAATTAAGTGTTAAATTATAAATCAAACATACTTTAACTGCAACAAATTAAAACTATTACTGCAAAATTACAGGCGAGAATACTGCACTTATTGTACTAAAAAATTAATAAATAAAAACTTATACAATATATCCTACAAGCAATTAAGATTTTCACTGCAATAATACAGACAACTTAACTGTAAAATTTTGGATAAAAATAAAATGGTAGCGAACGCTGGTAATTTTTCCAAATGAAGAAGAAATAAAAACAATAATTACGCACAATGAAATGTAAACGAAACAAAAAAAAAATAATGAATACAAATCTTGAAAATTCTAAAAAAAAAAAATCCCATGAAAAACGGTTACATACAATATTTCGAAAATATAGGGATTAGTTACATAATCAATTCTCAATACCAAAACTACCCTAATAAAATAATAAAATAATTTAAATAATTACAAGAAAACAAATCCTAGATTAAATCTTAGCCACACAAATAATAATTTGGACGGTGGATATAAAGTTCTCATCTCTTATCTGGGAGGTGGTTCACATATGATTACTCGTCTATATATATATATATATATATATATATATATATATATATAGGGTAGTGATCAGGTAAGAATAGGAGTTACTATGAGAAATAAGAATAGATCTCGCGCGTCCATCTCATCAAATCGACGAACATGATTCATTCTCAGCAAATTGAAAAACGCGGCATTTTTGTCTCAATATCCTGCAGTTTTAGTCTTTAAAGGCTAAAATTGTAAAAAAAACTCAAACACAAACAGCAACCTGCATTTTAAGCACGATTTATTTCATTTTTAACCTAATTTACTTCATTTTTAGCCCGATTTATTTCATTTTTACATAAATACAAATTTAAAAAAATTAAATATCTTCTTCTTCAAAGCAGCAACACGAGCGTAGTCTCTATAAAACTCAATACCAACATCAACAGTTCTAAAAACTCTGCCCTTAAAATGCTTCATCTCATCAACACACTTTGGAATAAATGAACCTGTAAGATACAAAAATGCACAAAGTTAACACTAAAGATGCACAATATAATAGTAAAAATGAACGTCGATTTGAATACACACTTTGGAATAAATGAACATGTAAGATACAAAAATGCACAAAGTTAACACCAAAGATGCACAATATAATAGTAAAAATGAACGTCGATCTGAATAAAATAAATTTTTTTAAACTATATTCATGCACAATAAACAAAGTCGAGACCGAACACGAATGCGAAATCCAGAAACAAAGAAAAAAAATCTGATCGACAGAAGAAATATAAATCAAATCGCGCGAAGAAATGAATAAAAAATCTAATGAGATACTATTTCAGATTTTTAAAAAAGCTAAAATTACAAAAATAACCTTAATTTTGCAAAACTGCAGGATAATCGAGGAAAACTGCACACGGAGTGAAATAGATCATGAGCGTTGAAATCACAAAATCAAATGCTGAGATTTATTCTCATTTCTCATACTAAAAACTATTCTCATATGATCACTACTCTATATATATATATATATATATATATATATATATATAAGGGAGTGATCATATGAGAACTCTCTTTACCATGTGAAAATAAGAACTAATCTCGGTCATCTAATTGGAGATCCAACACTCAAGACTAAATAAATCCCGTGTGCATTATAGTGTAGTAAAACATACATTAAAGGATAATTTTGTAATATTTTCTTCTCTCTCCTCTAAAATCATCCTAAATTTTCAAATGATCATATCTCCTTAGAGTTAGATTATTTTTTAATGTATCATATATCAAATTAAAGGTAATTTAATTATCTTTCAAACGAAATTTCTATTGCATATGTTTCGATTCAAAAATCATCGTAAAAAATGAAAATTAGTGATTATATGCATAATTCTCGTAACAGTACACGAGTTCTTATATAATGAATGGAGTTGCACAATATAATGCATGAAGTTATATTATATAATGTTGAATATGATAGATAAAATGCAATAACTTTTTTCCTGCAAGATCAAAAAAAAAAAATTCATTATCTTTGCATACTGTAGATAATATCATAGTTGTTATAAAAGTTGATCATTTTGTTTTTAATTATGTATTTTTTTGTTATATTATATAAATGTATATAATGCATGTTTGTTAGGTATATAATGAATGTTTGCTAGGTATATAATGTCTGTCGAGGTCAATATAATGCATGAATTTATATAATGAATACAACAACACAATATAATGATTGAAATTATAGTATATAATGCAAAATATGATAGATAAAATGCAACATGTTTTTTCAGCGAAATCATCATTCATCATTATATTTGCAATTGTTATGTATTATATAGTAATAACATATGCATTATAATGAAACTAATATAATTTTCTCTAAAATAAAAGTAATATCATGTATAATATGCATAATTCTCGTAACAGTACACGAATTCTTATATAATGAATGCAGTTGCACAATATAATGCATGAAGTTATATTATATAATGCAAAATATGATAGATAAAATGCAACATGTTTATTTCAGCGAAATCATCATTCATCATTATATTTGCACTTGTTATTATATAGTAATAACATATGCATTATAATGAAGGTAATATAATTTTTCTCTAAAATAAAAGTAATATTATATATAGTAGAGTAAGTAATGTCGTATAATGATAGTAATATTGTTCTAAAATAAGAGTAATACCATATTATAATGCAGGAAGATGTTTGATAGGTATATAATGAATGTTAGGTATATAATGCATGTTTCGTAGGTATATAATGCATGTTTCTTATGCATATAATACATATTTGTTAGATATATAATGCATGTCGAGATAGAATAAGAAACAAAATCTTAAATAAGTACAAAATGACAAAAATACCCTATAATAGAGGTTTTTTGAGATAAAATGACCGAAAATTTTAGTAAAATCATGAGCGTTCATTCATCAAAATCAATGGCGATGATTGGTTCTTATTTCTTATGGTAAGAGTGATTCTCACTGGATCGCATCTGTTGGGTTTGACAAGCCCATGTCCCACATCGGAGAAACAAGGATGGGATTTCTTGTATATAAGAGTCCACCCAACTCCATTAGTATGAGGCCTTTTGGGATGAAGATGCCCAAATGCAAAACCGTGAGGGCTTGGCCCAAAGCAGAAAATATCATACTAATGTTGAGTTGGCGGTTCCACCAACAGATTGGTGCGGTGAACGTGGAACGAACACGTGGTACCTTGGTTCGAGCAGGGTTCGGGGACCGGGGTAGTGGTGGACTCTTGAGTGAATGTGGGAAGCCCTCAATTCGAGCGAGGATCGTCTCCGGGTGCCTTGTGTCGAAAGCTTCCTAGGGGGTCAGGCGGCGTGTCCCGTTGGTTAACGGCGGTGCAAGATGAGTTGAGACGGATCAAAGCTCGACGAGAGGAAGCCCTCAAAAAACCTTGATACAATGGGTGCCTTGTGTCGAAAGCTTCCTGACAGTGGTGGTCAGGCGGCGGGTCCCGTGGGTTAACGGCGGTACAAGATGGATTGTGATCGAGGGGAAGGACACGGGATTGTGGTCCTTGGGTTTCAGGGGAGGAATGTTGGGTTTGGCAAGCCCATGTTCCACATCGGAGAAACAAGGATGAGATTCCTTGTATATAAGAGTCCACCCAACTCCATTAGTATGAAGCCTTTTGGGATGAAGATGCCCAAATGCAAAATCGTGAGGGCTTGGCCCAAAGCGGACAATATCATACTAATGTTGAGTTGGCGGTTCCCCCAACAACATCCATATATATATATATATATATATATATATATATATATAAAATAGTAATTATGTTTTAATACCTTTACAGATGTTAAATAAGAACAAATATGAATCATTAAAAATTAAAATCAGCACACATGATTAATTTAAATCTGATCCGATTTTGCTGCATTATTTATGTTAGCGTCTAGCATTCAAGACAAAAATGTGAAAAATGTCAATTCAATAATTTAATTTTGTGCAACTTAAGAAGCATTAAATGCATAAGTTCCATGCAAAAAAATGCAGTATTTTGAGGATAAAAATACAACATATGATTACTGCAAAAATGCATTTAATATGCGTACAAAATGTATATGTTTTATAATAGAAATGCATTTTGATCAGGTTAAAAATGCATCATGTGAGAAAATGAAGCTACTTGTGACATTTCTATGCATAATTGGTGCATATTTTTATTAAAAACATAATTATAATGAATAACATATAATAGGTGAATACTTTATCACAATTTTCGTGCAAATCTTCTAAATTTAACATACGCTATATGCATATCATATGAATCATAGTAGAAATACGTGTAATTAGATATATAATTCATAAAAAATGGATTTAGATCAATAATGATAAAATCATTTGATTATAATATAAGGAAAGAGAAAATGAGAAAAATAAATATTTAGATCTAAGAAAAAAGAAGCGGTTACTCAAATTTAAATACTAAATTATTAAAATATTTGAATTACTTTATTTAATTAATAAATTCAGAATTATAATAATCATTAAATCAATAAAATAAATGGTCCAAATTTATTCTTATTTAATGTATAAGAAGTTATTAGCATATGATCACTAATATATATATATATATATATATATATATATATATATATATATATATATTAGTCCTGGTAAAAAAAACTCTATTAAGAAAATGAAAAAAGTGATTGATTATATTTATATTTTTTTTATTTTCAGAAAAGGATTGTTTGCACTTGGTTATATATATATATATATATAGTAGTGATCATATAATAATAGTTTTTCCCATGTTAAATGAGAAAGAATCTGGATCCTTTATTTTATTGATTCAATGATTGGATAATTCATGATTTATTGAATGAATATGGTAATTAAGGTATCTCAATAATTTAGCCTTTAAGTTTCAATAACCGTCTTCTCTATCTTTAGATTTAAACATTCTCTCACCTAATTTTCTCTTGCCTCCCATTATAATCAAATGATTATATATTTCTCGATTCAAATCTATTTTTTACGAATCATATATCAAATTAAATGTATTATTACGACGATTCATATGATATCCATATTGAATATGTTAAATTTAGAAGATTCGCACGAAAATCATGATTTTATATTCAGCTGATATAAGTTCTTCATTATATTTACTTTCAGAAAAAAAATGCAATCAATTACGCATAAAAAATGTTCTCAAATATCTGCATATTTTTGCATCAAATGATGCATTCTTAACTTGAATAAGATGCATTTTTATTTTAAAGCATATGCATTTTTTGTATTCATATTGAGTGCATTTTTTGCATTGATTATATGCCGCATTTTTATGCCCAAAATATTGCATTTTTTTACATGAAATGTATGCATATTATGTTTTATAAACTGCACGAAATGAAATTTTTGAATATATATTTTTCACATTTTTACCCTTTTATGCATTGATGTGTGCAAAAAATGCACCGAAAAATGGACGGGATTTGTTTAATCTGAGCCATCGATTGTAATATTTAATGACTCAGCTTTTTTCGTATTTAACACGGGAAAATCATATTATCACTTAATCATTACTCTCTCTATATATATATACGTGTTTGTGAATAATAAATTATTGCATAATACTCCCTCTGTCCCGCCAGATTAGTCCATATTTCCATTTTCGTCTGTCCCATCAGATTAGTCAACTTTCCTAAAATGGAAAAAAAATCTCCTCACATCAATAAAATATTAATTTCACTACACTCACAAACATTGGTTTCTGTGCCGAAACCAAACTGGACTAATCTAATGGGACGGAATGAGCATATGATTAGGTAGCGTATGTAATTATGAGAAATGAATTGTAACAGTTGACATAGATACATATTTATATAATATCCTTTCCAGATTTAGCCATGGCACTGGCCCATTGTATTGCTATTTCTCATTTTAATATTCTAGGAATCCCTACCTCGGGAAATTCACAACCGACAACCAACTTGTATAAATCACTAACCCCCAGGGGTAAATCCGTCAAAACACACCCCTCTCAACAAAACATTTTCATTAATTATATTAGGTTTTCTTTCTCACATATATTTTGATGAATTTCTTGAGTTTTGATTTAATTTTTATATTAATTTAAACTCAGACACAATGAAAAAAAAAAAAAAAACTTGAATCCAACATGTCTTGGTCATATAATTATAGGATAGGTTGCTTGTGTTAATTTCATAAATTATTTATAGATGAAGAGAAATCGATATTAAAGGATGAATACGCATGGTGTGAATTAATATGTAGATGTATAGAACTACGCTATGATCATGATAATCATGCACAGAAATGCGTGCTTTCTCATTAAAATTGATTGAAATGAAATTTTAAAAAAATTAAGAATTATAATTAATATTCAAATCCACAATATTTGCATTCAGATCATTTATCCTATTTTCATGTTCCACTATTAAAATTATTTATTTTTATTTAATATTTTTTATAATCTTAATTATCATAGTTTGGATTAATTTTATAAGTTTAACTCTATAGTTCATTCCACTCAATTAAGATGTACTCCCTCTGTCTTTTAGAAGTAGTTCCACTTTGATCGAGCATAGTAACCAATATTTGTGAGTGTAGTGAAATTAATATATTGATGTGAGAGAATTTTTTTCAAATGAGACTAATCTAATGGGACATACGAAAATGGTAAATGAAACTACTTCTATGGGACCAGTGGCGGATCCAGAAATTTATAATTGGGGATACAATATATAACTAAAATTAAAATGGGGATACATTATGTGAAAATATCTACAAATAATATGTAAAAATATATATAAATAATAAAGAAAATACATATATATAGTAAAGAAAAAATAAATTTGGGGGTACAGCCGTACCCCCAATTCAGTGTGTAGATACGCCCCTGTATGGGACGGAAGGAGTATGTTGGTCACAGACCAGAGTGCGAATATTGTGCAGCGAAAGTAATTACACTCTAATTATAAGAAATTCAAGTTTCAGTGGCAACCTATAACTAACAGTTTTAAGTTAAAACCCAGTTTTAGTTAGGTTAGCAGATTAGTTAACAGTTTTACAGTTCAAACAGTTTGACAGTTTATACACTTCAATACTTACACAGTAAGTATTGGAGGTTTCAAAGTATCTATGAAAAACTGTATGATGCGAGAAGTAACGGAAAAACTGTAAACGACACAGGATATTATAGTGGTTCGGAGCCTTAAGTCCTACGTCCACTCTTTGGATATCAGATCCAGTAATTCACTAAGTTATGAAGTTACACTCCTCACGATCTATAGCCAGCTGCTACAAAAACCTCTGTCCACGGCAAGGTGGATCACTCGCCCAGGCAGTTTCACTTCACTCCTTCTTCAGTCCGTCGAAGGCTCTACGTCTTCTCCATGGACCGGCTCGAAGTTGGACTGAGGACAAACCTCTCTTTTCCTTATTCGGTAGGTTGGATGATTATGTTCTTCCCAGAACGTCGACTGGTTGGCAGTAGCCCGTAATAACCTGTTCTTCCTTTGCAAAGATCAGGCTGTTGTGTTCTTACGTAGACAGTAAGAACACCAAGATACTAGATTAAGTGTGCTGACTTAATCCAAGTACTGCGATGCCTCGCAGAGAATCTCCTTAGCCTCCGTAGCAATGAATGCAATGAGCTCAATTAGTGAACTACGGGAGCTATATCTTCTCTCTTGAAGGCGCTCGAGTACTTTTCTACTGTGAGAGATAATGAATGAGTTGGAGATTCATATTAGCGTGTATAATCAGATGAGCAGAGTGGCCAAGGTTCTCAAGTCTCTGTGGTTCCTGCTATTTATAGGTGAAACACCAAGAACTAGCCGATAGAGAGACATTGGAGATGATGTCCAATCATAATTCATGCTCTTCTGAAAAATCGCTCGTCTTTCTGCTTTTTCTGCTACAATTGTTCTGCTTTTCAGAGTAGTTGTACTTTTGTGTCAGATGTCGAACGTTGTATGCCAATCACAGCTTAGTATAAGTCTGATCCTTTATCATTGACTTCTTGGTGATCCCTTGTGACTTTGTTCGACATCTTTTCGTGTACACATTCCAATATGCGAAACTGTCTTGTTCGTGAAGCTGTTGGTACATCTTGGCAGTTTCCGTGTGAAAACTGTGTCCACAGTTTTCGCGACCTTGCTCTGCTCGTCTTCATCTTCTTGGTCAAGACAGTTTTTGCCTAGATGGTCTCTTCTCCAAAACTGTTCCACAGTCTTATTGACTTCCTTCTTTCTAGACGATTACAACTCGAATATCCTATACAAGGATTACATGAGGTAATAACTCTAAGTCCTAGACTTTGATATGCAGTTTTGACACATCAGATTAAGGTAAGATTTCTACATCAATACCTAACAGAGTATAATATTTCTCAGTAATTTTTTTTAGTTTTTAACAAACTTGATTAATAAATTAATTATTTATAATTATACTTTGCATTTTTATAAAATTTTGATTTATGTCCGTAAAAATTTATTAGAGTATATTATACTTAAAATTTATTTTCATAAAAATATTAATTAAAATTAGTACTTCCTCCGTCCCATAACATTAGTCCTGTTTTCCTTTTTTGTCTGTCCCAAACATTAGTCATCTTTCTTAAAATGGAAAATTAATACACACTCACTAATAAAATATTAATTTCCTCTATCTCTACTCGCATTGGTATCTGTGCCGGAATGAAATAAGACTAATGTTATGAGACGGATTGAAATAAAATTATTATAGATAAAAGGATTTGATGAGCAATATTTGATGTATTTTGTTCAACTTGTAAGATGAATGATGATTTGTTTAATTTTTGAATTTTCCCTTCTCTCACCTCATCATACCTACTTTACTTATCAAAAACTCCACCCACACGCACATATAAAAACCTCCAAAACCTTCTCTCATTTATCACTTCAATCAACAGATTTTGTCAACCCCTTTTCTCCACATCCCTCTCTCTCTCTCCCATTGAATTGAATGGACGACAAGCCCCAAATCCCCAACGGCCTAACGGCGGAGGAGTACGCGCAGCTGGAGCACGTGATCCGGACATACCACACCTTCGACGCATTGCCCAACACATGCACCTCGCTCATCACCCAGCGCATCGACGCGCCGCCGGAGTCGGTCTGGCCGATCGTCCGCCGCTTCGACCACCCCCAGCGCTACAAGCACTTCATCAAGAGCTGCCGCCTCATCGGCGACGGCGGCGTCGGAAGCATCCGCGAGGTCACCGTCGTCTCCGGCCTTCCCGCGTCCACCTCCACCGAGCGCCTCGAGATCCTCGACGACGACCGCCACATCATCAGCTTCCGCGTAGTCGGCGGCGAGCACCGTCTCAACAACTACCGATCGGTCACCTCCGTCAACGAATTCAACCGCGACGGCAGAGTGTACACGATCGTGTTGGAGTCGTACATCGTAGATATACCCGAGGGGAACACCGGCGAGGATACGAAGATGTTTACGGAAACGGTGGTGAAGCTCAATCTGCAGAAGCTCGGCGTGATGGCGGTGGCCTCGATGCATGGCGGGGAATGACAATTTGGAGTTTCGGTTCGGAGGTAAGAATAGTGGTGGTGTATTTGCTTGAATTAATTAAGTATGTGTTTTTGAATTAATGGGTAGAGAGAAGAAATTTGAGGGGGGTTGAATTATTTTAAAATTTCATTATTTGTGGATACTTGTTAGAATTATTTCAACTCAATTAATTTGTGCATTTCCATTGGCATTCCCAATTCCAACCATTGCAAAATTAAAGAGCTGGAAATCATTATAATTATAAAATTTATCCATCAGTATAATAATTAATGAATCTATTGGCCATGTTGTCAACTCACTACTAACCCATGAGAATATGTTTGTTTGATGGGGTGACAGTCAATCTCACTTTGATTGATAGCTATTAATTAATTATGTGTGGGCTTGACTTGACACAACAAGTCGCAATTTAATGCTTAGCGGCTACTCTAGTCAGAAATGGCAACCAACACTTTCTTTCTCCAATTATATCTATCTATATAAACAAATTGTGCGTCTGTGGAAACCTCAACATTTTATTCAATTTCCAATTCTTGATTGTTGGTTTCATTTGGTTGTTTTTATACATATACTGTACATATGCGTGTCAGTTTTGATTTTATCAAGTTAGGAAGCTGGATGATTACACAATTTGGCATTTTCTTAGCTAATTTCCGAGTTGTATGCATTTTTTAATACTCCCTCCGTCCCACTTTAATAGTCTCATTTCCCATTTTCGTGCGTCCCACTTTAATAGTCCCATTTCTAAAAAGGGTAACTTTTTCACACTCAACAATAAAATATTAATTCCACTCAACTCATTCTACACTCACATGCCTTGGTTATTGTGCCAAAAGCAAATGAGATTATTAACGTGGGACGGAGGGAGTATATCATACAAATTTTATATTTGTTTTGGTTTTTCATCAAAATAGATATATGCAGTGTTCGTGTGCTTTAAACCACATATAAAAGAAAATTAAAAAATCAAAGTTCTGAATTTAAAAGTGTTAGGGTAGGGCAAAATTTGCTATCTTCAATTTTAAGCACTAGTGAACATGGGCCATGTTGAATTGCAGCCCCACAACTATCCGTTGACTTCTCATTGACATTAATTATAAGATAAACATCTCTAACAAATAATTAATGCTTTCTATTTTCTTCCCATTGGGTCTCTGTCGGTACGAGAAATTCATGAGAAAAAGAAGAAATGGAAACTTTTTTCTTTACGTCGTGCATTAAATTTCATGACAACAAATGGTACAAGATGTATATATGTAACAAATATTCTTATATATTGTCACTAGCTAGCTATATGTGTATTTGGTCTCATGCATCAAGCTATCCTTGTCAATTAATTTAATCCTACCTAGTGAATGGGCTTTCCCCTATTTCATTCAGGAATTCATTTCCTTAATTTGCAAAGATATATGTAAACGATATTCACAGTTTAGAGAGAGAGAGAGAAAGAGAGGTTTGTAATTGTATGGATGGAAAGTAGGTGAGCAACTTGCAATAAAGTAAGGATGGTTGTGGCTGCAAAATATGTCAACCCCATAATTCAAAGGGATGGACAGTTGTGAGACTTGTGAGATTTTTGCTTTCTACACATGTGATCATCAACCTAGCTCATGCTGCGTCTCTCTCTCTCTCCTTTATTTGAAAATAACACGAATGGGTGTGATTTTTCTTAATTATCATGTGTAAGAGACCAATGTTGGGCCTGGCTACTGGCTAGTGGTGTTTGCATGAACATTTGTTTTTAGTGAAGATGAGTTCAACAATTATGTTTGCCAGCCATCTCATTTTAACAACCACTTCCATTTAATATATATATATATAGGAGGGATCGTGTAAAAAAAAATTCCCTTGTGAGAAAAATAAATAAATCATATTCATCAGATCTAAAAAAATCAATGGTTGATATTAAATCAAGCAACAACTAAAATGCAATCAAGCAACAAAATAATCAAGCAACAACTAAAGCACAATCAAGCAACATTGCAATCAAGCAACGACCTGAATACAATCAAGCAATGCCGTGAATGCAATCAAGCATCTTTCTCACTTTCTCACGTTAAGAGTTTTCTCACTGGATCCGCTCCCTATATATATATATATATGTCTGATCATATGAGAATAGTTGTTAACGTGAGAACATGAGAACAAATAATGAAGTAATTTTAAGATAAAATGAACAAAACTGAAGATAAAAGTGAACAATATTTTAGAAAAATTGAAGTCTAATAACTACAATGAAGGAAATCGAAGATAAAATGAAAAAAAATGAAAGGTAAAATGAAAATGAAGTATTTTGAGGCTCAAATGAAGTATTTTTTGAATGAATGATTTTGATGTTTTTTTTTTGAGCAAATGATTTTGATGTTAAAATGAAGTATAGTGAGGATATAATGTAGTATTCTCATATTCTCTATTCTCACCGGATTAAGCCCATATATATATATATATATAGAGAGAGAGAGAGAGAGTACTCAACCATTACATTGATAGCATCAATGGTTGAGATTAAAGCATTAAAGATTAAAAAATTAAGGATAATTTTCGTTCGTGCTTAATTTCTTTATAAATCTTGCTTAATCGAAGCATGTTTTATAAAGCAAAAAAGCATAAAATCTGGAAAAAGTTTTAATCTCAACCATTGATTTTTTGAGATGAATGATGTAGATTCATTTAGTACAAACTAACTTTTAGTATGAGATGGACTCCCTATATATATATATATATATATATATATATAAATATATAGTTAACCACTTCGCAGATGTTACCTGTTACCTCAAGTTTCGGTGCATTAACTAGACAAATTAATTACATTATCTAGGCAAATTAGGTACATTACGAAGATAGTGCACAAAACTGTTATAGATAATGTAATGCAATAATTTTGTTACATTAATGTAATATTGCACGCGATAATGTACTATTGCATGCGATATAATGTACTATATTACATAAAGATAATGTAGATGTAACATGGTAACATATGAGAAGTGGGTAACATATGATTACAACTCTCTCTCTCTCTCTTTCTCTCTCTCTCTCTCTCTCTTTCTCTCTCTCTCTCTCTCTATATATATATATATATATATATATATAT
>JAPKLW010001989.1:98173-128500 GCA_026898455.1 Plectranthus barbatus
AATCTCAACCATTGATCACTACAAGAAAAATGATAATAGACAACACTTAAAAGACAACGATTTAGGCTCGAAACTGTTGTCGTAGAGTGATTTAAGCCTAAATCATTGTCTATTAGTATCTAAAAATGCACAAAGACAACGATTCATCCTTACTGTTGTTGTTTAGGCGTTGTCTATTACACAAAAGACAACAGATATAATTAAGTGTTGTTGTATATTATCTACAATTCTAAATTAATTAATCCAATATCTCAAAACCTAATTACATCCCCAAATTAAATTTTTTTCCCTCACTTCTCCTCCACGACTTACGCTATCCCTTCTCCTTCACTCCTTCACGCCCCCGTCCTCCTTCACGACTCACGCCGACCCTTCTTCTTCACGACGTATACCGGCACCGTCCTGCTCCTCCACCATTGCCGCCCGCACCTCTACACCGCCGTCGTCCTGCTCCTCCACCGCCGCTGCCCGCACCCCTGCACCGCCGCCATCGCCCCTGTCATCCTTCAAGCCTGCCTCCCACCATCCTGCTCCTTCACCGAGATACGGATACGTTTACCTGCTTTGCTACAAGTATGAATGCTTTGAGAAATTCAAAGAGTTCAAGGCAGAGGTAGAAAAGAAGGTCAGGAAAACTATCAAATCATTGCGATCTGACTGCGGTGGCGAATACCTCGGGAACGAGTTCCTACAATATTTGTTAGATCATTAGATCATTGGATTACCCATTTCATTTCGGGGATACACATTGGAAACAACTGCTTACATCTTAAACCTGGTGCCTTCTAAATTGGTTCCTAAGACACCCTGTGAACTCTTCCTTGGACGCAAACCCAGTATGTGCAAAGCACACGTGCTGACGAAGGAACCTGATAAGTTAGAAAGCAGGTCCAAGGTAATGCTGTTTATAGGGTATCCTAGGCAAACGAAAGGTGGTTACTACTGTCCTAAGAGTCAGAGAATCATTGTCAGCACCAATGCTAGATTCTTGGAGGACGAGTATGTGAGAAACTACAAAACAATGAGTGATATAGTACTTCAAGAAATTGAAGACGATAATGCAATCCCAAGGGAAGGGAAGGGAAGGTGCGAATGTGAGTGCACCTGTGAGAGGTACAACACCACTGGCACGTTCTTCAGTGCAAGGTGTAGAACAACAAGTTGCTGCAACAACTGCTGACACGACACAGATGCCTCATCGCAGTGGGAGAGTTATTTTCCAACCGAAAAGGTACATGTTTGTGGGTGAGTCTTTGGACTTGAGCCCTAAAGACGGACATGAAGACTCTAACTCACTGACCTACAAGAGGCAGTGAATGAAAAAGATGTTAAAAAAATGGTGCATCGACATGGATTCTGAGATAGATCCATAACTACTATGGATGTATACCAGAAAACTGAGCTGCCTGTTGGCTTTAGGGCCATATGGTGCAAATGGGTATACAAGAGAAAGAATGGAGCGGATGGAGAGATTATGACTTTCAAAGCCAAGCTGGTGGTAAAGGGTTATAGTCAGAAAGAGGGCATAGACTATGATGAAACCTTTTCACCCGTAGCCATGCTCAAATCCATCCGGATACTTCTTGTCATAGCAACGCATCTGGATCTCGAGATTTGACAAATGGATGTCAAAATTTCTTTTCTAAACAGTTACCTTGAATAAAGTAGGAACATCTATATGCAGCAGCCTGAGAGTTACATGCGCAAAGGCGAAGAACATCTTGTCTGGAAGCTTAAAAAGTCCTTGTATGGACTTAAGCAAGCTTCAAGGTCGTTGAACTTACGTTTCAATGATGTGATTAAATCTTATGAATTTTCACAGTTGGAGAATGAAAGTTGTGTATACCGACTTTATGTCAGTGGGAGAAGAGTTTTCCTTGCACTATATGTGGATGACATAATCCTATTTGAAAACAATGAGGGAGTGATGTCGAGATTAAGAGTTGGTTATCCGACAGTTCCAAATGAAGGATTTGGGAGAAGCTGGGTACATCCTTGTGATTAAGGTCTTATGGGATTGTAAGAAAAGGATGATAAGCTTATCCAAGGCATCCTAGTGGATACTGTGATAGCCCGATTTAGCATGCAACTCACCAATAAATGCTTGCTACCTCTCAGACCTAGCGAACATCTTTCTATTGGTCAGTGTCCTGAGACACAAAAGGAGAAAGATGAGATGAGTCTTGTACCATACGCATCTGCGGTGGGTAGCCTCATGTATGCAATGTTGTGTACCAAGCCAGATATTTGTTATGTATTTGTCATGGTAGCAAGATATCAGTCTAACCCAGGACAGACGCATTGGACTGCGGTAAATCACATCCTCAAGTATTTGAAGAGTATTAGGAATTATTGCCTAGTTTATCAAAAGTGAGGATTTGTGACCTGTGGGTTACATAGATTCGGATTTCCAAGAGGACCAGGATGAGAAGAAATCGACCTCAGGTTATGTGTTTACCTTGGGAGGTGGGGTTGTATCTTGGAGGAGCGCAAAACAGAAATGCATTGCTCACTCCACCATGGAGGCGGAATATGTCGCTGCCTCCGAAGCTTCAAAATAAGGGGTATGACTTCAAAATTACCTTTTAGAGTTGGATGTGATTCCAAGTTTGCCTAAGAGTATCACAATTCATTGTGATAATTCTGGTACAGTGGGAAACTAGAAGGAACCACGGACTCACAAGGAGAGCAAACACATAGAGAGAAAGTACCACATCATACGAGAGATCGTATTGAGGAGCGATGTGCAGATCAAGAAGATTGAAACTAGAGACAACCTAGCTGATCCATTCACAAAGTGCTTACCATAGAAGGTTTACGAAAGACATATTCGTGGACTAGGTCTGAGGTGGATGCCTACCACTAACAGTGGTTAATGTAATAGCTAGGCTAGATAGACGCACTGTATAATCTGGATACCAGATGTAATGCTTTAAATATAAGTGGGAGATTTTTGGGTTTTGAATACATAAAACATTTATTACGATAAGTATACATTCAACATTATTTCCTATCTGTTAAACAAACCTAAATGCGAGTAACAATGGTATCCTCTCATCTCACCGATAGGGACGATCATATTGTGTGTTGTAGATCGCAGAAGATAGTTTGATCACTTGACCTAGTGACATATAAGCATTATCACAGTCGAGACAACGTTGAGGATAAGTCTGTTGGTATAGGCTGCAACATAGTCCGAAAGAAGTGATCCGACTTGATCACATGATATGTTGGTATGTGTGGTTGCATATTGATTGGACCACAGTGAGATGTATTCTTCTGTTTGACATCAGAGAATACAAGATCTCGATCTTGATTGAGTCCAAACTCTAACGAAGGTTCAGGGGTATGCACAGGTTGATTGTTGTTTTGACTTGCCATGGTGGAGAGCCTGAGTAACGTGCTCGTATACCCGCATCTTGGGTAACAACAGTTCTTGTATTACAGTTTGAGACTGGAGTTAGGTTACCATATCCGAGTAATAAGATGGGGACATTCCCTGAGGAGCTCAATAATGTTTATCGTGCTAAAGTCCTGCGGGTTGATTAAGTTCAAGCACGAGTGATAAGGCTTAGGAAAATAAGAAATTAATTAATTATGGAAGTTTGTCAGAAGCTACAATTAATTAATAAATGTCCAGTAACCTTAAATATGGGGATTCTCAAATAAATGCAGCCTGTTCTCATAACGTGGTAATAAAGGGGTAGGTCAGTATTAATTCTGTGGTGAAAACGAATTAATATTAGTTAATTAATTGTGTCCTGGGTTGTGGACATGGAAATTAATTAATTCATAGGCCCACTTTATTATTTGCATTAGGTCTCAAGTCTGACCCAAATTAAATATGCTGAAAAGAGCCCAGTAACTCATTAGTGCTTGTAACCCTAGATATATAAATAGATGGTTCTCTCTCTCAAATCATATCAGATCAGTTCAAAATCAGTTGAAACACTAGTGAGAGAGAGAGGTGGGCGGCACTCAGCGTGTTGGGAAGAAGAAGAATTTCGACTCTATCCTGCACAATCACAATCCTGTGGAATCCTCACCAGTAGCAGGATTGAACAACATTGGGATGCAGATCTGAAGATCTAATCTGGAGAACAGTCTTTATTCTCTTCTCTTCTCTTCTCTTCTCTGTTTCATTAATTAAATCTTAAAATTAGATTTGTTTCTAATTTCCTATTTCGCAGATTTAATTAATTCGCTTGGTTGAATCGAGGGATTGGATTTCAAATGCGAAAGATCGGATCAAACCCTACGGAGTTAAGGTATATTCAAAATCCATTGCATTTGATTCATAGGAGCATGCTTAGGGTTTAATCGATGTTTAACAATTTACAATATCCATGAACGATCTGCGCTTATTTAGATTTGGTGATTCAGTTCGCCCCGCACAAGAAATCCCTACAAAAAGAAAATTCATATGTTTTTTCCTCAATAAATATCCTTTTTGTGTTATAATTCCGGTATTTCATTGTAAAAATAAAGTAAAACATGTAAAAGATGAAAGGTTGTTTGTAGTATAATAATTAATAACTAGTATGTTTCAATGAATTATGGTATACAAAAAATGAATGGTTGTTTGTATTTAATCTGAAAAACATGATAAAACTCAAACTTCATCATATTCAGTTCTCTATTACAATGTACCTATTCATTTTCATATCTATAAAAATAAAAGATATCACCAAAGAGGATATAAAAAAATAAATAGCATTCAAGAAAGTTGCCAACGATACCAACAATAGTTCATCTAAACAACCATCTACGAGTAAAGAGATTGCTGCTCCAAAGAAGTTGACTGAGTACCCAGATTTAACTTGCAGAACAAGCCCAGATATCCTAATAAAAACATTGATTGACTTAAATGATGCTTAGAAAAAAAATAGAAGATATAGGATTGTTGGGAATTTAGTTTCGAAATTTCCTTACATTTTTTTATTTTAATGTGTCAAACATGTATAGAAACCACCTTAGGAAGTGTCTGTAGATTAGCTTAGTCGTAAGAAACTTGTAATATCCACTTAGGATGTTTATCGAGTTGAAAAACATGATCGAGACAAACTGAGCTTGTGATTGAAGCCATTAGTTTTGTCATCGTGAGGAAAAGAAGAAACAAAGACTCAAACAACGAGCTGGCGAACTGATGACCACTTCAGTTTGAAGCAAACCACTTAGATAAACTGGCTGATATCACCAGCCTTAGTCACCAGTTTATAAATCCTAGTTTCTTCTCAGGAATAGAGATAAAGACACGCCAGAGGAATCACAAGAGCCAGACTTAAGGAAAAGGAGATTCCTTAAAGTCCAAAGTTTAAAATTCCAGTTTGGTATTACTCAGACTGACGAGCCATTCTGACACGCAATAGGATGTCAACACTCTGTGTTAGGAAAGGATGGAGTAGGTGCATAAAAGCAAAAAAAGGAAACATGTCTCTATCAAATCAGACACCCAACAGATAGTTCAAAATCCAGATTATCACTAAAAGATTTTTTCATCAAACCTTTCCCTGCTTCGTTTATAAATAGACCAAAACAATCTCAGAGGAAAGGTTATGGTTACAAAAACTTGAGTTTGAGTAAGAGCAAACTGATCAATCCACGTCGTAACCGCCATTCTCCAAACAGAGACTCTCAGAGTTTATTTCTCATGTTTGAGGTTATTTTCAATAGCTTACCATGTTCCATCTCCGGACATGAGACTCTAAGCTTCTCAGCTTGAGTTTTTCTTTTAGTGCTCATTCACTCTAAGAAAGATCACAGCAGTTGCAACTATCTCCAAGCTCTGACTATCACAGGCTTCTGCCACAAGTTTGAAGAGTTTTGAGAAGAACATAAAAGCTTCGAACTCCCGGAGGAGGAGGCTGCGTGGCATGCCCAAAATCCCGATTTGAGTGCCGAAGGAGAACGAGACCCAAGGTGAGTGAGCAAGTGGACTGGTGGGTTGGCAAAGAGGACAAACTAGTTCATGCTTTGTTGCAACCAGCTCCAGTGAAGTACACTGGCTATGGCACAAGAAGCTGAACCGTTTGAATTTAAAAACAATCTGTCATTTGCTGAAGAAAGATCTGGTAACAGGACAACCAAAGGGAGCTTTCGAGAAGGAAGGCATATGAAGGCAATGCCAACTTGGAAAGTAGACGAAAACTTCCTTCAAGAGCTAGCCCGTCAGTATGATAACTCCCTAAAGGAGTTATTATTTTAGTGTTTTATAGGAGTCTTTTATGTTCTTTTGAGTGTTTCAAACCCATTTTAAGTTGTAATTCTGTTGTATTTACCTTTATTTACATTCTATGTCTTTTATTGTTGTGTTTAGCCGTTTTTAGTTGTTTTGGAAGGAAAAAGAGTGAGATGAACTAGGTCTCAAGCCAAATGAGTGAAAGTGTAATCTGCTGACTGTTATGCTAGAACATCTGAGTGGCATTACTGGGAGCCGAGAGACTGCACCAGGGGGGCCACTTTGCTGTCACAAAAGCAAAAGCGCTTTTCAGATTTTTTTTCTAGTTTTACAAGTGTCACTCGAATTTTGGAGACAACACACAAGGGCAAAACAGGCAGCATATCTTTTTTTGGATAAAGTAGGGCACAACAAAAGGGGTTTTTCACCATAATTCTTCTTGAACAAGCCACATTTTGGAGAGAGGAGATTTGGGTGGCTGCACAGAGATGGAGGAAGGGGAAGAGCAGCAGCAACTGGACACAATGATGCTGGTTTTCTTATTTCTCTAGTTTATGTTTTTAGCCAATACAATGAAGGATAGTTGGATTTTAGCCATTATTATTTTTATTTTCTTTTTAGTTTAAATATGAGCGAAGTTATTTTGCACTTAGGTCGTGGATTCTCGATTTGATCTTGAATATACATTAATGGTTGATAATGCTTGAATCCGAGCTTATTTATGATTTTGGATTATTTAATTTCTTTAGCACGGAAGTGAGTGGAGATCTATCACCTATTGAGACCGGAAGGAGATATAGGCTGAGGAAACCATAAGCGATCATGTTTATTTCATAGGCATATGGAAATGCATGATTTAATGTTAACCCCAGTTCAGATTTGTTCTCATTCGATTATCATAACAAGCATAGACGTATGATGTATTATAGGAGAGTGTAGATCTAGTAGAGTGGAAACTTGCTAGGCACTTTGTGAGTGATTTTAAGTCTCAGAGTTCATGCGAGATCTATGCTCTAGCATATAGGACAATGAAAAATTATAAATCTATAACTCAAGTGTGTTTCTCTTCTTTTGTTTGCACGTGTTATTTGTGATTAGTTTATGATCAGAAGGGTTGTTACTCTTGTTCATTTCAATTTGCTTTTTTGCTTTAGTTTATTGCACATTTAAATTTGAGTACCAAACCTATTTTGCAAGAAATATTGTGTGCACGGCTTGATTGAACATTCTCTAGGGTTCGATATCTGGTCTCTAAGACTATATTACTTGTCGATTGGGTATACTTGCAGATAGTTCTGTAATTACCCTGCAGCACAACACAACAAGTTTTTGGCGCTGTTGCCGAGAAGTGTTGTTTTTTAGTCTGAATGCTATTATATTGCTTGATTACTGCTTTCATTTTATTTTTAGTATTTTTACTTGTTTGATTAACAAGGTGCTGTAGTGTTTTAATCTTCAGGTGTGAAAAGTTTGTGAACAAAGGAAAAAAATGATGACAAATCAAGCTGGTATTGTTGGAAATGGTGGAAACAACTTGGTGAATATCTTGGCTATGGCTAATGATAAAGACAAGTGCATTCGTTATTATGCAAACCCGTTGTTCCAGGAGCTGAAACCAAGAATTGTGTGGCCTGAAATTGAAGCTAACCATTTTGAGTTGAAGCCGGTAATGTTCCAAATGCTGGATTTCATGGGCCGATTTAGTGACCAACCCTCCGATGATCCCCATCTTCATTTGCAGTATTTCTTGAAGGTTTGTGACTCTTTCAAGATGCAAGGTGTGAGTCTAGAGGCACTAAGGCTGAGGCTATTTCCCTTTTCATTGAGATATAGCGCTCGATCACGGTTGAGCTCATTTTCACCTGATTCTATCTCCACTTGGAATGAGTTAACCGAGAAATTTCGATGAAGTATTTCCCAGCTACAAAGATTGCCAAGTTTCGAAATGAGATTATGTC
Source organism: Plectranthus barbatus (assembly GCA_026898455.1). Classification (NCBI taxonomy): domain Eukaryota; kingdom Viridiplantae; phylum Streptophyta; class Magnoliopsida; order Lamiales; family Lamiaceae; genus Plectranthus; species Plectranthus barbatus. The sequence continues at coordinate 106,310 of JAPKLW010001989.1, forward strand.
TTTTAGGCAATAGGATGAAGATGTGAGTGAAGCATGGGAAATGTTTAAGGAGTTGCTAAGAAGGTGCCCTTACCATGGGGTTCCTAATTACATTCATATTGAGACTTTCTACTTTGGGCTAAATTTAAACTCAAGGATGATGTTGGATGCATCAGCAAGTGGAGCCTTATTGTCCAAATCCTATGAGGAAGCATGTGAATTCCTGGACTTGATATCATCCAACAACTATCAATGGGAAGATCCAAGAGCTGCTTCATCATTAACTCAAAAAGTGCCAGGAATTCTACAAGTGAATGCTCTCACTGCTGTTACTGCACCATTGGCAGCAATGGGTTCAGCAATTGAGAGTATTGAGCATAACATTTGTCCCCAACCATTGTTGCAAAAGGAAAAATCTATGGTGGTATCATGCATTTATTGTGGAGAAGCACACAACTTTGAAGAGTGTCCAGCTCATCCAACATCTGTATGCTGTGAAGAAAATTTGAATTATCAGCAAAACCAGGGGAATAATCCATATTCTAACTCATGCAAGGAACTATACCAATATTTTATGGTATGAGTCAGAAAGTTCCAATGCTGCAGCATCTGAACAACATAAGTCTGGGAGTTCTGGTTTCCAACAGCAAAATCAGCAAAGAACTGAAGCACCACCTGGGAAGCAGCTGAATTCATTGGAGGATATGCTCAAGGAATTTGTTACAAAAAAAGAAGCACTGAGTCAGAGTCAGGATGCCCTTATTCAAAGTCAGGATGTTTCACTTAGATGTTTGGAAGTGCAAGTTTGGAAATTGGCAACCGAGCTGAGAAATAGACCTCAAGGCTTACCACTAAGTGACACTTTCAATCAGAGGTCTGGAAAAGAACATGTCAAGGCATTAACATTGAGTAGTGGCACGAAACTTGAGGAATTTTCCCCTGCACACGGTCATGAAGCTGAAGAAGAATTACAAAAACATATTGCAGCTCATGTTGTAGCATAGAAGCAGCATATGACAGGCGAGAGGAAGTTTACAACTCCACCACCTTTTCCAAATGGGGTAAAAAGCAGAATGATGAACTGAATGAGTACTTTGCAACTAACATGTTGAATATTTTTGCTGAGGAAATGCACGAAGAGTTGTACATGGAGTCGGAGCAAGTTGAAAATGATTACAATGATCTTGAAGAGCTAAGTGATGATGAAAACTTTCAAAAATCTGAATCTCTTGAGTTGCCACAGGGGGGATTTCAGATTCTTTCCACTCAACAACCAGAGCTGGTATTAAACTCTTTGCTACCTCATTTGGAATATGATGATTTGGAGGATGATGACAAATTACCCTTGAAAAATTCAAGACCACCTGATACTTGGTACATGGGCCAAGAGTTTAGCTCTTTGAATTCCATGGAAGAGATTTTGCTGAGACAGGGTTGCAATGGCTTTGTGGAACAACAACAAGTCAATCATGTGAATGAAGTTGTGGAGGAAGACTTGATCAAATGTTTCGATCGTGGAATCAAAATTCAAATTTTGATAGATATTTGGTCTACCTTGTCTAATGTGCTACAAAGGAAAGAGAAGTGACACATATGGATGCATGCAATGAATCAGTTTCTAAGAGGGTTTTGACTGAAGGGTATGTTTGTGTTGATTACAAGAAGAGGAGACGAAAGAAGCAATACTTTGGTGGAGGATTCGACAAAGAGAAGGCTCCGACCTAATTGAATGATGTTTAAGAGGAGAGGTACTTTGGGCTATCTAAGAGCTTTAGACTCTTTGGTAATTGTGATAGCCCTGAAATTTTACTACTTTCATTTTATTTCTGTCATTTAGTTAGTTTTTTCTGTTATTTATTTTTTTACTTTAGTTATTTTGTGATGCTCTAGCCCAGGAATAACATTAGCTGGACTGTGAAAGACGGATTTGATGTTGAATATCAAAGACCAAAATAAATTCATCTTGCAGCAGCTAGGCACCATCAGTGCTAAAGAAAAAGGAAATGCAATCACCTTTGCTGGCCCGTGATCCTTTGGTTAATTCGAAACTCATTCCACTAAAAAAAATAGTTTATATTTTATTTTTATTTATTAATTTGTGTTGGTTATGTTTGTTGTCTGCTTATTTGGTGTAAATGTGTGATGTTTTTTTTTTCTTTTGTATCTTAGGTTATGGTTGCCCGACTGATTTATGATATTTTAGCCGATGCTCATTTATGTGCCCGATGATGCTACATTTTATTTCTTTCTCATCTTTTGGCTTCATGAATAGTTTTTGGTTTAGCATGTTCTGTTTTCTTCGCATCTCTAGTTTTAACTTAGTAAATCATGATTTATTTGAGTTCCAAGTACTTGAAGAAAAAAAAATGGAATTCTTTTTGAAAACTGCATCATGCTAGTTCAATGATTTGGCAAGACTTGAGCTATTTTGACTAGTGTGATGTGTGAAATAGTTACCTCTTACTTGGTCGATAGCAAATTTGAGACAAAATTAGGATTGTGTCGTTTATAGAAATGATTTAGGCCATCTTTCATATGTTTGAGCCTTCTACAGTTTCATTTCATACACAAGTCTTCCTTGCACCTTTCTTTGTACCTTATGTCGTTTCTTTCATTATCCCTACATACTTAGCCAGTTATCCATACACTCACCTTTATTCAGGAGTGTCTTTAACTCTTATCAAACATTGATGATAATGTTTGTTCCAAGTTTGGGGGGGGGGGGGGGCACATGCATGCCTTTATACGTTGTAGTTGTGGTGTTTTGTGTTTTGTTAGAATAATCAATGCTGAAGCATTGCAGTGGCATGAGCTGTATGGCTGAAAATATTGAAAAGCCAAAGTTATGTATTCTGTAATAAAAAAAGAAGAAGAAAAAAACAAAAGAGAAAAGAAAAAAATAGTTATGAAAAAAAGTATAGTTTGTTTTATTTTTTTTTTTTATTTTGAGAGTGTGTGCCTTTCTCCTTTGTTAATGTTGCAGTTTAGAATAAGTCCTAAATTAAGAGAGTTGAATTATGCTCCTAGATGATAGTCACTTTAACCATATTTACCCATCCTTAACCCTAGCCTTATGTTACAAGTCTTGAAGTCCGTTTGATCTGTGAGTGACATAGATTACATTAGTGGAGAAGATGTTAGAGCTCAAGTGGGAATGATAATAAGTAACATTGATGATCACCGAGCTTGATGAAATAGCTTGATTCATGTTGAAAAGTTGTGCTAGCGGATGTTGAGGCATCTTTGTTTTTGGAACTTGGGATTTCAAATTTGATTGAGGTGCTTTATTAAATCGATGAGATATGTTTTTAACAAATTCATGTTGATCATTGATCGCATAATTATTCTACTAGCGACTTAGCAAAGCTAATAATAAAACGGCAAATAAATTATCGAATCTCATGGGGAAGAAATAACGAAAAATCTCAAATACTAAAACATAGGTGCTCAAAATACTTGTTAGGGAAGAAAATAAACTTTGGGTTTTGTCTCAACTTAAAATTAAACAGGAAAATAATATACTTTTGATGAAGCAGTTATGAGAAGTATAGATTCCAGAGATATCTACCTATCAAGTATGACATGTATGAATGAATTGATTAATTCCCAATTTAATTCCTCTTCGTAGTGAAACATCAGAAAAGTATTATGAACTTCTTTGTTGGACAATTCATAAAGTAGATTAGTTAATTACCTATCTCAGCTCGGTCTCAAGATAAATTAACTAACTCCAAAAATCAACAGATTTATTCCTATAATCTATCTCCTTCTGCTCAGACAAGAAATCAAATTATATTGTGAAAAACTCTTTCCATTGAAAACTATTACAGTTACGTCTCAAGTTCTCAACTAATTAATCCTAAGATGTGGCCAGCAAACTCAGATTATGAAGAAACACAGATTTCACAAACTACGATGGGAAAGGGAAAATAATTCAATTAATCAAACATGCATACATTGATAGTTCGAAACCCTAGAATCTGAGAAGGAATTTAATTACACATTTTCATAAATAAAATCATCAGAGATAAAGAAAAATATGAATTGCATAAAACTTGGGTGTAGATGTCTTCCCACAAAAACCTGTCTTCAAACATAAACCCTAAAAAAAACTCTTGGAAATCTCTAAAATCTTCAACTCTAAAATCTCTTAATTGCTCTACTGATTTCCAGATTAGATATGTCTCTATCTTAAAATCAGGATCAGATTAGGAAAACCCATTGCCGCGTCGATCGATGGAGAAGTCGCGTCGATCGACGACCTTGAAAGACCCACGTCGATCGACGCACATCCTGCATCGATCGACGTGGACCTAGCTTTCGAACCGTGCATCAATCTCCCTTCAATTCTCTTCATCAATCGTTCTTCGAACACCTGCGTCGATCGACGTGCCCTGGGCATCGATCGACGTGGGTCTGGAACTTCGAGCAATTCCCGATTCTTCCCTGTTTCCGACTAAAAACCTGCATAATTCACCAATTACGACATTACGAGCACAAAAGCCAATTCATGCACAAAAAGACACGTAAAACAATCCAAACATCACCCAATTAGTCAAAGAACAAATAGATAAGTTGGTAAAAATACTAAGTTATCAACTCCCCCAAACTTAAACCATTGATCGTCCTCGATCAATTCGCAGAGAAGAAATTGAATCAAATGCTGATACAAATGTGCAATGCCTCACAAGCTTCTTTTGCAATTTAAGTATCACTCATTCATATAAATCATGCAATCCAAACAAATTCTCATTGTTAAATTATTGAGGAGGAACCTCACCAGGCAGTGTTTGCACTCATCGCTCAAGAAGCAAAGGGTTCGTGTTTCACTCACACAAGGTTTTATTTCACCTATCCATAAGTTTGACAAATTTCTCATCTCTCCACTGCTTGTTAGTGTGGCTTTTCAGGGAATCAGAAATGTCTTATTTTGGTTGTAATGTGGCTTACCTAAAAGGTGGGATATATTTGGCTAAGTGACTCAAAATATAGCAATAAAAACCCCAAAGATCCGAGCATACCATAACCACATAATTTTTCTCTTATACACAATCTTGTTCCTTCTCTTTTTCCTTCTAATTTTTAGGGCCCCTTAGAACTTATTTTAGACTTTCGTGAACTTACAAGCATATGAAATTTTTTCTTTTTCTATCTTTTTCCACTCATGTTCACTTCTTTTCTTTTAATTTACCCATGGGAACCCTTATTTTTGCACATGGACTCACATCACAGTCCCACAATTCACACCTTCCAATAAACCATAATCCTCTTATTCATCAACCCTTCTAATCAAAGAAAATTTATTCAAGGCTCGAAGGGGCTACAAATGGAAATTAAAGGTTAGTGTATGGGAGATGGGCTTCGAAAGAACATACCTAAAATCATTTTCACCCTATTACCACATTTAATGCAACCTCAAGAGAGAAATTCGTCAAATTCTAGGAAGTAAGTCTAAAAGCCTTGTCACTCATCAAACGAAAAGAAAGGCTCAAATTTTTACACAGGGTTAAAATATTGTTACTCCTCAATAATTACCCAACTTTGAACAGTTATCATGCAAGGATTTATATTTCAAAGATCAACTCATCAAGCAAAACAGCTCCTATCATCGGCTACTCTATCAAGCAGATTTTCATTCTCAATCAGCAAATATCTCAATTATCAATCAACAATTCTCATTCAAGGAAAGACAAGTCATAATTCTCAACACCAACATAATCCAAAGTAGTTCTGACTGCCCTATGTTCAAAAGCTCCTAAAACAATTCTCAAGACTATCCAATTCAAAACTAGTACCACAAATCAAGAGTTCAAAATACTAATTTGAGTGAAAAGCCTTGTAGAGAGCTATTGTTCACATTGAAGCAAAAGAACAAGGATGGTGATGGTTCAGAAAAAACAAAAACAAAAACAAAGAAAAATAAAATAAAGCAGTAAATAAAATAAAAAAATACAAACATTTTCCTTTTCCGATCCTCATCCCCCAAACTTGTATCACTCAAAGGAGTGGACAAGTTTGCAAGTTAGATGGGAAAAGAGAAATGGTACCTCATTCGCGGAGGTAGACGTAGTCAGGCTGGGTGTTCAGAAGGAGGCGCTGCATCTAACTGTCGAGGGTGTTGAGCCTCGTGGTCACATGCTGGCGAAACTCGGCCTGCCGGGTGTGCTCTGCCACATGCAAAGCAGCCTGCTACTGCATGAACTGGTAGATCGTCGCCAAATCCATCCCTGAAGAAGAAGACCCTCCCTCAAAGTGGCTGGACGAGGCTCCACCGGCCCTGCCTGGAATCTGCTCTGCGCCCCCATCGTGCTCCTCATCCTCGGCTTCCTCTGCTGGGGTCGCTGGTCCGGCCGTGTCTGCGGTCTGTGAAGGAGTTTGGAGGTGCCGGGTCCTCTACGGGATTCAACCATCAGCCTCATGTGGGCGGGTGTGCTCATCAACCAATTATCACAAAAGTGATAATCGGTGACGCGTGTGAGTGGCCTTTGCGGAAGTGGGAACTTGCCCCCGTTGGACATCCTCAAAGACTAGCCACCCTCTCGGGGCGAGAGCATCAACATCCGACTCAAGTGCGAGGTGCTGAGTCCTCGGCTGTCCTCAAGCACCTCAATGTCGGTCAAGTCGATCCCCACAAATTCCGCAATCGGGGTAATCAATCCCCCGCTCCAAATGTTGCCCTTTGAGGCCTTGACTTGGTGCCTCCAGTGGTCCATGATCAACGCCGCAAAGCTGAACTCCTCTCCTGTCAGCATGCAGTAGATGGGATAGAGCTCCCCCACTCTCACTTTGGCGCTCTCATGCCGGCCGGTGATAGACACCCCCATGCACCGCTGAAGATAACGGAACACAGGGTTGTCGATGGAGGATGCCTTCATGTTTCCCGAATCAAACTCTCGCACATCCTCCTTTGCCTCGGCTGCAATTTGGCTCCAAAATTCGGCCATGTCAAAATCCGGTGGAAGGAACCTGATGCCAGATTTTGGGACACCCCTAATTTCCTCAAGCTGGTCCCTCGGCAGCTCATAATTCTCATTCAGAAGTTGGAAGGAGATGGTAGTTGGCTCGGACTCCGGTTGAACATCGTAGACATGGAGCGACGCCAAAAACTCCAACACAAGCGATGGGTAAGTCGGCCACCGCTTGGTCATCCATGAATCCCATTTGACACTCTCCAACAGGGCCGCCACATCTCGTCTAATACCCAACATGTTCATCGATTCTGTGCACGGGTACAAAGTCTGGCGGACTGTGAATTCTGAGCTAGAGAATTTCCTGAACCTCTTTTCTGCTGCCTTGTTGGCAAAAGTTGGGCGGAATGCCATTTTTGTCTGCAAGGATAGAAGGAAAAATTGTCAATATGTATCCACAATACTTCACCAAAATTTCCAACTTCAACAAAACCAAATTTGCAATTAACCTCAAAATGCATCTACCCAAGCAAAATTGATTCAACATTCATGCAATTAACACCCAAACCTGGCCTAATACATCCTCAATCGAAGGAATTTCACCCCAAAATTGCAAGGCACAAAAAAACACACCCAAGAGGAATTACCCCCAAACTTGCTAGGATCGTATTCAACAAATCCTAGTGATACACATTCACAAATAGCAAGTATATCGACTAGAACTACCACCCATATCGATTAATCATGAAGAGTTGCAACGAAATTGACAAAATAATAAGAATTTGAAACTAGGGCTCCAAGGTCCAAATTAAGCAAAATCATGCTCAAATCATCCAAAACACATGAAATAATCGAAGAGGAAGGGTCTAGGATACGTACCTTTGATTGTAGCGATGAGTTACAGGAGATATTTTTCGAGGTCGGGTGTTTGGGGAGGAGAGAGTGACGCGCGTGTGTGTTTTGTGGTGAAAAATGAGGCAAAACTGGGTTTTAAACTCGTCTGTTCGCGCCTCTGAACACTCCGCGTCGATCGATGTTGGTTCTGCATCGATCGGCGAGGTCCAAAAATTCGCATCGATTGATGCTGGTTCCACGTCGATCGACGCATACTTGAACAGAGTACTTACTAGAAAAATTACTAAAAAATGATTCTATGACCTATTTACTCTACTCGACTGAATTAAAATGACAGAAGTAAGAAAAATAGTAAACTGTTGGGTTACCTCCCAACCAGTGCTTGGTTTTGTGTCGCTAGCTCGACAATACCTGTACTCTTATGGCCGATTCAAGTAGTACTTCTCCATCGCTCCGATTTGAAGTGGGGTATAGTATGGTTTGAGGTTCTGCCCATTGACTTTGAAGTTCTTTCCATCTTGACCAGCCAATTCGACTACACCGTTTAGAAATTGACAGACAACGGTGTATGGTCCAGCCCACTTTGACTGCAACTTTCCGGGCATGAAGCGGAGACGGGATTTGAAGAGGAGGACTTTGTCACCTGAATGAAAAACATGAGAGTGAATCCCCTTGTCGTGAAATCTTTTCGCTCGCTTCTTGTACTAGATTTCCACCTGTGCGTTGCACGGTAAACTTGTATACAACTAAAATTTTAAGTATTTTTAAATATAAATTCATATTCCATTAATTTATCTAGTTATTTATATTTAATATTCATAAACCAACATATCCTCTTATTAAACGAAAATAATCACATAAAAGTTATGTATGATTAACAATTATAAAAATAAAAAGTAAGTTTTGCCACTATCCTTTCCACAATTTATTTTCTTGTTATTTACGTGGCTACGCCTTCCTATATTCTCTACTCTTCACCTGTGCTTAAACATTATTTCTACTCTAAAAATCACGATGTACGTTACTTTTACATAAAATTAGTAAATATTAATATTTTAATAATTATGAAATAAATACACTTTATCAAAAATTTTCTAATAATTCATACTTTTACATAAAATTTTCTAATAATTCATACTTTTACATAAAATTAGTAAATATTAATATTTTAATAATTATGAAATAAATACACTTTATTAAAAATTTCATCTCACCCTTTCATTACACCTATTAAATGATTCTGTATGAATAATATAGTTAAAGTGAGATAAATACCTTAAAAATCCTCTTTGGGCTTTGTTTTTTTTTTTTTATTTGTTACAATTGAGTTTCTTTCATTACTAAATATTAGTATTATAAATAAGCAAAGATATGCAGCAGCTAGGGGTGTAAATGAACCAAACTGTTCGTGAGCTACTCGGATCTCGACTTGATAAAAGCTCTTTCGAGTTTGTTTATTAAAGCTCGTTTATTAAACGAACCAAACTTGAGCATCATAGTATTCGACTCGTGAGCTCGTGAGCAGGCTCGTTAGCTAAAATTAGTAAAAAAATATAAAATAATTACATTTATAAAAATAATATTTTCATGATTTAAGAGTAACAATAATGATAAATATTTCTAATAATGAAAATTTTAAGAATTTGAACATGAATATAATATTAATTTTGGAATAAATAACTTTTTTCTTCAAAATAATAATGAAAACTTAAAATATATTCTAAATTTAGAAAGTTCGTTTAAGCTCGATTAAAGTTCGATAAAGTTTGTGAACATCAAAGTATTCGATAAAAAAGTTCGAAAACGAGTCAAACTTGAGCACGGCACTACTCGACTCGACTCGGTTCGATTACACCCCTAGCAGCAGCATCAAATGTGAATTATCTTATATCCGGACAAATATTTGTATTTTACATAATACTTATATTTTGTAATATGGCCTTTAGGTACTTTTAGGTACTAAAACACATCAATTTGGCTTAAATCTTTAATTGTATTGCACGACCACATTAATTATATATTGGGACATTGGGTATTTAAAGAATACGTATGCTTAAATATTCATATTGTTTAACTCTCATTTATTCAATTGTTTATTATTAATAAATTTATAATATATCTTAATCAATATATAAAATTTAATAAACTCACAAACTTTCTGTACTATTATATAAAAAATCGTACTGTTTATACAATAAAAAACAATAAAAATTCATAACCTAAGAGAAAAATATTCAACCAAAATAGCAACAATATTTTTAAATCTACACAAACAAAACAGATTTGATAGATTTTCTTTATTTTGGATTTTTTTCATGCAACCATTTTTCATCTATCTTTTTCTCTCTCCATTCACACTATTCACCCCTCTAGGTCTCTTCTTTTATTTTCCCATTCCCAACAATTCATTACTTCTCCCTAACTCCTAAGTGACATACATGTGCATTTTCTTTCTTCCTCTAAATGTTTTTTCTCTATTTCGATTTGGAAAGAGGGAGTATCTGGATGATTATCCATCGTGATAGTGAAGGGCGAGAAAGTTTGTAAGATCATCGATTTACCATATTTAGTAAATTCATCATGAAGTGACCTTTGTGAGGACACACATCTTGGCTTGACGGTGGTACATGGATCCGGGAACTCGCACAGCGGCTGGGCAAAAGCTTTGCTATACGACGATCTTCCCGGCATGATGGAATACATGAAACTATGGTGGTGTTGTTAAATATGTGAGGATCTGAATACAAGATCAAAAAAGAAGAACAAAACAACTCTTGCACAAAATGAAATAATACAAAAAATTGAAAGATCAAACTGATCAGCCGAGTCAAGAGGATCTCTTCCCGCAAGACAAAAACGCCACCGTAGTGCTCGGTTTTAGCGGTTTGTCCCCAAAGGTAAAACGGCTTCGTCTCGGTCGAGGCAGCACCGCAGTTGACAGAGCTCTGGCGAACAGGAAGGAGCTAGAACAGAGTTGGCAGGAGAAATGCAGCTAAGAATGTAGAAAAGGCAGCTAAGAGCTATTTTTGGAACGTTGATGCATGCCACCTGAATGCCTATTTATAGGCATGTCCACACCTGAGGGAGCGTGTCGGATAATTAAAGTCCGACAGCGGTTACACCTGCGCTCATGATGGCGCTGACGGTTACGGCGGGAGACACGGGCACGTGCAGCCGTTACGGGCGACAATCACGGAGCTCGTTTGAATTCAAACGAGCGTAACGGTCCGACACCTCATTGCGCACGTGTGCTGACTCATCAGCCACGTCGCAAGCCACGTATGCATCCGTGTTGACTGGACCTGACCCACTCCGGTGAGCCCATCGGGCTCGTTTCTGTTGACCAAAAAGATAAGGTCATAACGGGCCAAGGCCCCAGGCCCAAAGACCAATTGCCAAGAACCAAGAACCGGGAACCGGGGTCCGGGGCTCGGGGCTCGGGTCACGGGCTCGGGCTCGGGATCAGCCTACGGCCTCACAGAGGCCGAAGGCCGAGGCGAGGCGGGCGGCAGCGGCGGCGCGCGTGGGCACACGGCAGGCACGCTGAACAACGTCCCTAGCACACTCAGTTATTACACCATATCAGTGTAATTGTATTTAAACCTATTAAGACAAGGTTATATTCCCAATGTGGGATGTCATAATTATTACATGTCTTGTCTTAATTAATCATGTAATAATGATGCCACGTGTCACGTTCGCGGATTAATTTCTCACTCACCGAAACACGGATTTGAGAAAATAAATATACCGCGATTATCTACTCACAACGTAGATCGATTCTGTAATATTTAATTTTCACAAAATTAAATATTTATGTCCGGAATATTTATTTAAATATCTCCGTTTCCAACAATCCCCCCCATGAGTGGAAATGCCCAATGCAAGAAATGCAGAGCCAACTCCGTCCTCGAGAAACGTTAATGCACATGAAGAGGTAGCTTGTGGCTTTGAACCTTTCATCTTCAACATCATCGGATACACTGGTGGCTTAGTGGTAAACACCTTGAACTAACCCTCCGTCGTGTGTACCTAGACAACGTCATTGAAACACTAACGTCTCAAACTCCATCCGTTCTCACGTTTGTTTCCATTACGGGCCGTGGAAAACCCCTTTGGATTCATAAGCGTTCGTTTGAAGCGGCCCTCACTATAGGTGACTTCCTATTTAAGAGTATCCTGCCGTACTCAACCACTGCGTGGTTTTCAGGAGTCATTAAAAGTCGATTGACTTAACCTATACCACATGCAGGCTTAAAACACCTAAGTTTGCTCACCTAGGGAAGGGAAGAATTAGGCGTTATCACTTGAACTTATATAGCTTAGTTTTCCCATTGAACCCAGTTCTTGGGATCTCCAATCACCTAGGTTGGGTGTCCACTATACTCGTCCTAAATTGTGGATTTTAGTCCCATTCCCTCTAGCAACTTGTACATTTGATCTCGGACCCTTTGGTTAGCGGGTCCGCTAGGTTATCTATTGACTTCACATATTCAATAGATATAACCCCATTCGAGATCAATTGCCTAACAGTATTATGTCGACGACGAATATGTCTCGACTTACCGTTATACATGTTGTTCAGTGCCCGACCAATAACTGCTTGGCTATCACAGTGAATCATCATCGAGGGCACTGGTTTGCTCCAACAAGGAATATCTTCAAGAAAGTGACGAAGCCATTCTGCTTCTTCACCAGCTTTATCTAAAGCTATGAACTCAGATTCCATTGTTGAGCGGGCTATACACGTTTGCTTCGTAGATTTCCACGAGACTGCCCCCCCACCGACCGTAAACACATATCCACTCGTGGAATGTGAATCATTGGTGTCGGAGATCCAATTGGCATCACAGTACCCTTCAAGTACAGGTGGAAATCTAGTGTAGTGTAGCCCTAAGTTAAGAGTATACTTCAAGTATCTCAAAACTCTCACAAGAGCTTTCCAATGTTCTTTACTTGGATTGCTCGTGTATCTACTCAGTTTGTTCACCGAGTAAGCAAAATCTGGTCGAGTACAGTTAGTCAGATACATTAGACTACCAATGACCTTTGCATACTCATCTTGAGCTACAGGGTCACCTCGGTTCTTGCTAAGATGAACATTGAGTTCCAGAGGTGTTTTTGCTGGTGAACTATCATAAGCATTGAATTTTCTAAGCACTTTATCGACATAGTGAGATTGTGACAGAACAATTCCATCAGCTCTTTTCATGATTTTGATCCCGAGGATCACATCAGCTACACCCATGTCTTTCATGTCGAAATTTCGCTTCAACATTCTTTTAGTATCAACGATTACTTGTTGACTATTTCCCATAATCAACATGTCATCTACATAAAGACATACAATAACAAAAGGAGTTAGAGGTACCTTTATAGTAGACACACTTGTCACACTCGTTGTACTTGAACCTGTTTGCCAACATTGCATTGTCAAACCTTATATGCCACTGCTTGGGCGCTTGTTTTAGACTGTACAAGGATCTTATCAATTTACAGACCTTCTTTTCTTGACCGGGTACTACAAACCCGTCAGGTTGATCCATGTAGATTTCTTCCTCTAATTCACCGTTCAAGAAAGCAGTTTTCACATCCATTTGGTGAATCTCTAGATTGTACAATGCAGCAATCGCGAGAAGCACTCTAATAGACGTGATTCGAGTTACAGGTGAATAGGTGTCAAAGAAATCATCTCCCTCTCTTTGTCGAAAGCCTTTTGCCACAAGGCGGGCTTTATACTTATCAACAGAGCCATCAGCTTTGTACTTACTTTTTAGGATCCATTTGCATCCTAAGGGCTTGCAACCTTTCGGGAGATCAGTCAGAATCCATGTATGATTATGCATTATGGATTCAATTTCACTGTTGATCGCTTCTTGCCAGAGAGAAGCGTCTGGTCGAGCTAGAGCTTCCTTAATAGTTTTCGGTTCGTCATCCAACATATAAGTAATAAAGTCGGGACCAAAACTTTTAGCAGTCCTAGCTCTTTGACTACGTCTCGGTTCTTCCTCAACAGGATCAGAACTAGTAGCCTCCTCGTGTGTTCTCTTTCGAGAAACTTGAGGTTCATCCTCTTTTCTCTTGTTCGGATAGACATTTTCAAAGAATATTGCATTCCTTGATTCTATCGTCGTTCCTACAGTCACATTCGGGTTCTCCGACTTGTGCACTAGGAAACGATAAGCTGCACTGTTTAGTGCATAGCCAATAAAGATGCAATCAATTGTTTTAGGACTGATTGCAACTTGTTTGGGTGGAGGCACTTCAGCCTTCGCTAAACAGCCCCAGACTTTGAGATATTTGTAGGAGGGTTTCCTTCTTTTCCACATCTAATATGGGGTAACATCTTTTCCTTTGAGAGGAATTTTGTTCAAGATGTAGTTAGCTGTTAAGACAGCTTCCGCCCACATATTTTCGAGTAGTCCCGAACTGATCAATAGAGCATTCATCATCTCTTTTAAAGTCCAATTTTTCCTTTCGGCAACTCCATTTGATTAAGGTGAGTACGGAGCAGTCATTTGATGAATCATACCTGAAGCAACACAAAGTTCTTCAAACGGAGCGACATACTCTCCACCTCGATCACTTCGAATCATTTTGATTCGAGTGCTCAATTGATTCTCTGCTTCCATTTTGTAGTTTTTGAAGGCTTCTATTGCTTCATCTTTACTTCGAAGTAAATAAAGATAGCAATATCTCGTGCAATCATCAATAAAAGTTATAAAAAACTTCTTTCCACCTCTAGTTTGCACAAACTTCAGATCACACAAATTGGTGTGAACTAACTCTAGAGGTTTAGTGCTCCTTTTGACTGATTGAAATGGTAACTTTGCCATTTTTGCTTCAACACAAACTTCACATTTTGTTTGTTTAAAATCAGTCACTTTCAACAAGTTTAGATTCATTAATCTTTTTATAGCATTTAAATTTACATGTCCTAATCTAATATGCCATAAATCAGAGCACTCAATCAAGTAAGCAGAAGAAGATTCCCCTTTATTGATAACTTTTTCGGCTTGGCGCCGTGCCATTACATTCATTTTGAAAAGTCCATTATCGAGATAACCTCGGCCAAGAAACTTCCCAAACTTAGACAGAATAAACTTTTCAGACTCGAAAACAAGTTTAAAACCATTGTTTACAAGAAGTGAGCCTGAGACTAGATTCTTCCGGATGTCCGGGACATGCAGCACATCCTTCAAGGTGAGGTCCTTTCCACTTGTGAGCCTTAAGACCACGTTTCCAACACCAGCCACATCAGACGAGGCTTGGTTGCCCATGTGAAGCTTTCTTCCTTCAACAGCTTTGTAGGAAGAGAAGACATTCCTCTCGGATGCTACGTGACAAGTTGCACCCGTATCCACGAACCACTCCCTCGGATTGTCCACATGGTGGACTTCTGAGACAACATCACACAAGTCATCTTCCCAATCATTATCGGGTTCGACATTGTAGTTATACTTCTTTCCTTTGCCCTTGCCGTTAGCTTTGGGCTTCTTGCACTGATTAGCCATGTGGCCAGGCTTGCCACAATTGTAGCAGTCACCCTTGAACTTAGGCTCTTTGATCACAATGCCTTTGTTCGATTGGGTAGGCCTTGATTGAGCAGGCCTCTTGCGCTTCTTTGATGGACCACCACGCTCCATCAAATTGGCTTTAGCCTCCATAGCCCTCAATCTAGGGTCAGGCCTTCGATTGTCTTCTTCAATCCGAAGTTTGACAATCAAATCTTCAAGAGTCATAGCCTTTTGCTTGTGCTTATGGTAACTCTTGAAGTCCTTCCAAGAAGGGGGTAGCTTTTCTATGACCGCAGCCACATTAAAAGCATCGGGAAGCATCATCCCTTCGGCTTGAACGTTGTGTAAGATCAATTGAAATTCTTGCACTTGTTCTACAATCGATCTATTGTCTACCATTAGGTACAACAAATACTTGGCCACGGCGTACTTTTTAGTACCCGCATCCTCAGTTTGGTACTTCTTCTCTAGCATTTCCCATAGTTCTTTTGACGTTTCTACATTTGCGTATACCGCATACAAGGGATCTACTAAAGCATTCAAAATAAAATTTTGACATAAGAAATCCCCATGGCACCAGTTGTCGAAGGCGACACGCTTCTGGCGGACTGGCTCATTATCATCATACTCGGGCTTGTCCTCCTTCAAGTAGTTGGCGAGCCCCAACGTGGGATGTAGAACAGCATCTTCTGCCTCCACGTCTTGAAATCGACGCCAGTGAATTTGGAGGGCTTCTCCGCTTGGGCATTGGGGTGAAGGCGCGGAGCAGAAGGATCATAGCCAGGCACACCCCCGGCTCCATTTCCAGTAGGGTTGTTCAAGTCGTCAGCCATCTTGATTCAGAACAGAATTTTTGTCTTGCGATTGTTAAATATGTGAGGATCTGAATACAAGATCAAAAAAGAAGAACAAAACAACTCTTGCACAAAATGAAATAATACAAAAAATTGAAAGATCAAACTGATCAGCCGAGTCGAGAGGATCTCTTCCCGCAAGATAAAAATGCCACCGTAGTGCTCGGTTTTAGCGATTTGTCCCCAAAGGTAAAACGACTTTGTCTCGGTCGAGGCAGCACCGCAGTCGACAGAGCTCCGGCGAACAGGAAGGAGCTAGAACAGAGTTGGCAGCAGAAATGCAGCTAAGAATGCAGAAAATGCATCTAAGAGCTATTTTTGGAACGTTGATGCATGCCCCCTGAATGCCTATTTTTAGGCATGTCCACACCTGAGGGAGCGTGTCGGATAATTAAAGTCCGACAGCGGTTACACCTGTGCTCATGATGGAGATAAGGTCGTAACGGGCCAAGGCCCAAGGCCCAAAGACCACCCAAAGACCAATTGCCAAGAATCGGGAACCGAGAACCGGGGTCCGGGACTCGGGGCTCAGGGCACGGGTCACGGGTCACGGGCGCAGGCTCGGGCTCGGGCTCGGGCTCGGCCTGCAGCCTCGCAGAGGCCGAAGGCCTAGGCGAGGCAAGGCGGGCGGCGGCGGCAGCGCGGGCGGGCACACGGCGGGCACGTTGAACAACGTCCCTAGCACACTTAGTTATTACACCATATCAGTGTAATTGTATTTAAACCTGTTAAGACAAGGTTATGTTCCCAATGTGGGGTGTCATAATTATTACATGTCTTGTCTTAATTAATCATGTAATAATGACGCCACGTGTCACCTTCGCGAATCAATTTCTCACTCACTGAAACTCGGATTTGAGAAAATAAATATACCACGATTATCTACTCACAACGTAGATCGATTCTGTAATATTTAATTTTCACAAAATTAAATATTTATGTCCGGAATATTTATTTAAATATCTCCGTTTCCAATAGGTGTGTGGCCGTGAGCTTTGACATTGACATTGCAAGGCCACGGCCTCACGATGCGGTGGCTGTTAAAGTGCGATGGGATAGAGCAGCGGCCTGTGCTTTGGCAAGTAGAAGAAATCTTTAGCGAGCTCACCTCTATACAAAATATATTATTAGAAAGTTTTTGGAGGAAAAAAGGTTTATTTTATAGACAATATTTTCAATGGCTCCAAATTAATGGATTTGAATTTCAAAATGAGTTGAAAATGTAAATAATGCCCTACTACACTCTGCAATGATGATAAGTGGTTGGAAGCAAAACAGTTTTTTATATTTGTTGCTAAAAAGAATTTGTATCTAAAAAATTCAAATATTTGTGAAGATATGGGCTTTCTGAAACTTTGATTTGACTGCATTAGGATTAAAATTCATTGTGTAGCTGGTAGTACGTCATGATTGTAAATATTTGAAATTTCAAAAAAATAAATGATGAGTTGGGCCGGATAGATAATTGGACTTCCAAATTAAAAAAAATAAAAAGTTTTTGAAATGGATTTGATTTACATGTGCATGAAATTTTGTTGTTTTGGCGGGAAAATTTTGCTAGACTTTTCTCTTTTAGTATAGTAAGTAGATATGACATTGTTCTAGTAAACTTCATCCCGAAAGTCTTCCAGCTCATTCAATGCCATGGCGCGCTCTTCTGCAGCCGTCTTCCAATCCAGATTCAGCTCTTTCACTGATCTCCAAGCCTTGTGCTCCATCTCGACGGGGAGGTGACATGACTTTCCAAAAATTAGCTGATATGGAGACGTCCCAATGGGCGTTTTGTAGGCGGTGCGGTATGCCCAAAGTGCATCGTCAAGTATTGTTGCCCAATCTTTTCGTTGCTTCACCGTCTTCTCCAAGATTTGCTTGATTTCTCGGTTGGACAGCTCCGTCAGCCCGTTCCCTTGAGGATGATATGGGGTGGTAACGCGGTGCTTGACTCCATATCTAGCAAAAAGAGAGGCAAGCCATTTGTTACAAAAGTGTGATCCCCCATCGCTTACCTAGGCTCTTGGCGTTCCAAATCTTTTCATGAGCTTCTGAAGGTACTTGATGACGACTTTGGAATCATTGGTGACCGTTGGAACGGCTTCAACCCATCGCGACACGTAATCCACCGCCAGTAGAATGTATGAGAACCCTTGGGATGGCGGAAAAGGACCCATGAAGTCGATCCCCAAACATCAAAGATTTCAACTTCAATCACCGGAGTCTGTGGCATCTCATCCCTCCGCAAAATGTTGCCGGTCCTCTGGCAACGATCACAGCTCGTAATCCACCCACGGCAGATCTCATAGATGGACGACCAATAGAATCCGCTTGCTAGGATTTTGAATGCTGTCCGGTTGGCTGAATGATGACCGCCGCTAGGAGATGAATGGTAGGCTTTAAAAATTTGTTGCCATTCGGATTGAGGCACACAACGGCGAATGACACCGTCAGCGCATCTACGCCAAAGGTAGGGATCCTCCCAATAGTAGAATCTGACATCATGCAGAAACTTCTTCTTTGCATACAGGGAAGAGTCCGGTGGAAGAACGCCGGACACCAGATAGTTGGCAAAATCTGCATACAATGGTGTTTTGGACTCGTACGTCTCCCTCAAATCCTTAATAGCATAGATCTGCTCGTCGGGAAATGTCTCTCGGATCTTCATCTGCTGGTCATCCCCTTCGACTGGTGGCTCAAGTCGTGATAAGTGGTCTGCAATCACATTCTCACTTCCTTTTCTGTCCTTGATATCCAAATCAAACTCTTGTAGCAACAGTATCCACCGGATCAATCTGGGCTTGGCATCTTACTTTGCGAATATGTATCTGATAGCTGCATGGTCGGTGTAGACGATTGTCTTCGAACCTATCAGATAGGATTGAAACTTGTCAAATGCATACACGACCGCAAGCATCTCCTTTTCTGTGGTGGTATAGTTTCATTGAGCCGGACTCATGCTCTTGCTGGCGTAATGGATCACATAAAAGAGCTTTCCTTTCAGTTGCCCCAAGGCTGCCCCAACTGCATAGTCGCTGGCATCGCACATCAGAATGAACGGCTCGCTCCAGTCCGGAGAAGTCAGCACCGGTGCGGTCCCTAATGTCTTTTTCAGCTTTTCAAAGGCCTGCAGGCAGTCGTCGTCGAAGACAAACGACACATCCTTCTCCAACAAGTTGCACAAGGGCTGCGATATCTTTGAGAATTCTTTGGTAAATCTTCTGTACAATCTGGCATGACCAAGAAAACTTCTGACTACTTTGACACTTGTCCGTGGTGGCATCTTTTCAATGGCTGTCACTTTGTCTCGGTCCACTTCCAGTCCTTCAGCTGATACTCGATGTCCCAGCACGATTCCCTCTCGCACCATGAAGTGGTATTTCTCCCAATTGAAGCATAGATTAGTCTCGGTGCATCTCTCCAGTACGGTAGCCAGATTCTGCAAACAAACATCAAATGAGTTACCAAAAATCGAGAAATCGTCCATAAATACCTCCATGATATCTTCGATCAAGTCATGGAAGATTGCCATCATGCATCTTTGAAAGGTCACCGGTGCATTGCACACTCCGAACGGCATCCTTCGGTAGGCGAACACTCCGTAAGGACAGGTGAATGCCATCTTGTGCTGATCGTCTGACGCCACAACTATCTGATTATACCCTGAGTAACCATCAAGAAAATAATAAAAAGGGTAACCGTATAATCTATCAAGCATTTGATCAATGAAAGGAAGAGGAAAGTGATCCTTGCACGTGGCGGTGTTCAAGGCTTGGTAGTCGATGCAAAATTGCCATCCCGTGACCGGTCTTATCGCAACTTCCTCTCCATCGTCATTCTGAACTATCTGCATCCCCCCTTTCTTGGCTACTACTTGAGTAGGGCTTACCCATTTGCTGTCGAAAATCGGGTATATCATGCCATGGTCTAGGAGTTTGAGAACCTCCTTCTTTACGACTTCTTGCATGATAGGGTTCAGTCGTCGATGTGCTTGTCTCTTTGGTGTGGCGTCCTCTTCAAGAATGATCTTGTGCATGCAAAGCGAAGGATCGATCCCTTTGATATCTCCCAAAGTCCATCCAATGGCGGGCATATATTTCCGTAGAACTTGTAGCAATTTCTCTAACTCCCCCTGTGTAAGATAGGCAGAGACAATAACAGGGTAAGTGTCATTAGAACCTAGAAAAATGTACTTGAGGTGTGCCAGAAGCGTCTTGAGTTCCAGAGTTGGCGGATCAGAGTTGGATGGCTGCTGTCCCAGTTTGGCATCGATTGATGTGCTCTGGGCGTCGATCGATGTGGGCAAAACTACAGCAATCCCTTTTCTACGTCGCGCTGTTTCTGCTGATGAGGACTCCATGTCTGACTTCCTTCGTGCATCGATTGACGTGGACTTTGAGGCGGTGTCGATCGACAAGCTGATGGCGTCGATCGACGTAGACTATCCTCCATGCTTTCTTGGTTTGTTCCGGCAGTACCGGCTTGGTAGTTTCTCTTTCTCGTTTTCCTTTTCCCAAGTTATCTCCTCGAACACATCCAACTCCATGACCAGATCCAAAATCTCATCGTCTGCTTCTTCTAGATTTGTCGATGAGAGCACCGAGTCTTGTAGGCAATTTTCCAGAAAATTCGGCTCACTTTTGAGAGAGGCGAAGAGAGAAGATATCAAAGGGTTGAAACAGTTGATCATGTGGCATTCTTCTTGGTAGCTCACCTCGTTGTGCTTCTACATGGCTTCATAGATCAAGAATGTGACTGACTCATTGTTGACCCGGAATGTCAGTTTGCCGTCTCAAATGTCGATCAACGCCCCTCCGGTCTTCAAGAATGGTCTTCCCAGGATCAGGGGAATGTTTCGATCTTCTTCCATATCAAGCACCACAAAATCGGCTGGAATAATGAAATCCTTTACCTTCACCAGCACATCTTCCACGATGCCTCTTGGGTAGGACACTGAACGATCAGCCATCTGAAGTGATATGGCTGTTGGCTTGATGTTTCCGATCTCCAACCACTTGAAGATAGACAGCGGCATCACATTGATTAATGCTCCAGAATCACCGAGGACTTTTCCGAAGGTCTCCCCTCCGATTATGCAAGAGATCGTGAAGGAGCCCGAATCCTTTCTTTTGATCGGCATCTTCTTTTGAATTATGGCGCTACATTCTTCGAACAGGTTGACTGTCTCGTGTTCTAAGAAGGGTCTTTTCTTCGAGACCATGTCCTTCAGAAATTTGATGTATCCGGACATCTCTCGCAGGGCTTCAACCAACGGAATATTGATATGCACCTTCTTAATATTTTCCAAGAAGCGTGCATACCTCTCGTTCATCTTTGTTTTGGCAAACCGCTGTGGAAACGGAAGAGGAGGTCTTTTCAGAGGCAGACCGAGAACTGGCATCGATCGACGTGGATCAGCGTCGATCGACGAGCCCTTTGGAGTTGCGTCGATCGACGTAGGTCTCGCATCGATCGACGGGGTTGCGTCTGTGACGGCTTCTTCGACCTGCTCGATTTCTTCGTCCTCCTGAGTATCTTTCCCTGCCTGCTTTGGCCCTTCATACGATTTCCCCTTCTCAAAGTTATGGCATTCACTTGGTTCCTCTGATTCTGGTTCTTGAGGTTAACCTGAGTGTTGCTCGGGAGTTGTCCCGGCTTGTGTTGAGCTCCGAGGGCATCGGCAATCTGACTGACCTGGTTTTCTATAATCTGCACATGCTTCTGCACCTGATCAACTTTAGTATTCACACCTGAGATTTCCTGCTCCAGTTTGGTCACCTTATCGGTGGAACCTTGCATGAATTTAGCCGAAATCTCCTCGAGATTTGGCTTATTCTTTTCCACTATTGCTCATCATCTTGCACTGCAAATCCAGGTGGTGGTTGCTCCGCGGCTTGAGGGTTTGCGTAGGAAAATCTGGGGTGGTTCCTCGTGTGATTATAAGTGTAGGGCTGGTTGTTGGTCCTCAAATATCAGAGTCGTCGTGAATACAACTTAACACGAAATGCAGCGGAATAAATGTTCGTCACTTACACTTATTGTTGTTTATAAAATGTTTCTTAGCTCAAGTTATCACTTAGGTGTGTT